>JAHHZJ010002321.1:0-21167 GCA_021437245.1 Aegilops speltoides
GGGACCCTACGAGATCCGCGGTTTGACACCGACACTATACATGATCACTTCAACTACGTCCTGGGATCCACCCAGCACCAACCCGCGTCGATCAACTGGGATGAGCTGTGTATGCCTTCGATGCAAGCAAATGGCCTGGACAACCCGTTCTCTCAGGAAGAAGTGTGGGCAGCAATTAAGGATTCACCTGTGGAGAAATCACCAGGGCCTGATGGATTTTGTGGTGTTTTCTTCCGTAGTTGCTGGAGCATTATAAATACGGATATCATGCAGGCGTTCCAGCATTTCTACCATCTGGCGGGGCAAAATTTTAGAGCTCTGAACTCTGCGATCGTCGCGCTCATCCCGAAGAAAGATGGAGCGGAGTCCATTGCTGATTCTGAGACCGACGATCGATTCATTCGATTCATTGAGCTATTCTCCAAGGTTCTAGCAATCAGGCTTGCTTCGGTGGTGCAGTCAATCATATCGCCACCTCAGATGGCCTTACTGAAGAACAGATGCTTGCACGACAGCTTTGTATACGTTCAAAATTGTGTCAAGAGCCTGCACCGCAGGAGAACACTGGCAGTTCTTCTTAAGCTAGACATCTCGAGTGCTTTTGACAATGTCTAATGGGAATATCTCCTAGAACTGCTCGAAGGCTAGGATTTAGTGCTATTGGCGGGACTAGATCACGCTCCTCCTCGCTACATCAACCTCGGCCTTCCTCCTCAACGGATCACCTGGCGCGCAAATCCTGCACTGGCGTGGGCTGAGGCAAGGAGATCCGCTGTCTTCCCTCCTCTTCATCATCGCAATCGACCCCATCCACGGCTTCTACAGGGCTTCGAGGAGGCCCTCAAGATCATGCGGTACCGGCCGCGAGTCAAGCTCGAGTGAGCTTATCGGCTGAGACGCCATCATCTTCGCAAACCACGACAAGAGAGATAGATACCTGATGCACATTCTTGAGCTTGGTGGCGCCTCGGGCCTATGGATCAACCTGGCCAAATCCACCGCCACGCCGATCCTTTGCAATTACATCGACCTAGGGCTAGTTCTTTATAGCGCCCGGATACAACTTTCCATATTCATAACTCCAACTCTTGCCTTTTCGGAGATGCTATATGATTTTTCCTTCGTGGTTGGGTTTTATCGTTGTTTTGCATTTTGTTCTTGTTATACATCTCATCTCATGTCATCATCTGCATTTCATATCATGTCATCATGTGCATTTGATTTTGCATACGTGTTCGTCTCATGCATCCGAGCCTTTTCCCCGTTGTCCGTTTTGCAATCCGGCACTCCTATGTCATCGGCGTCTCCCTCTTCCCTCTTTTAGGTATGCGGGTATTTAACTTTCTCGGAATGGCGAGGTTTGCCATGACGGCCTTGGTGTAGCAGTGGTATGCATCAAGTTTAGTGCCATTTGGAGCTCGTTTGATACTCAGCAGTTACAGAGGATAAAAGGCCTCTTTGTTTGCAGCCCAACACCCTTCAAAGTGGCCCAAAACCCATCTAACTCCCCTCCGGGCTCTCGTGCGTTCGATCCGATCGCGTGGCAACCGCTCCTCATTTGGACACTCCTAGCTCCCTCTACCTATAAATAACCCCTCCCGAAATTCGCGGATCGTCATGACCAGCCTCTTCCCCCACGCGCGGACATGTCGGACCCTTGGCCGGACACGTCCGCTTGCCGCCCTACCGGGCCGGGGCCGCGCCGTGGCATCCGCCGCCCAGCGCGCGTACCGGAAACCCATCCGAGGACGCGGGCGGTCAGCCGCCCGCCGCCCTTGCCCGCTCCGGCTTCGTCCCGCCACAGCGGCGTCCATACTGCCGCGCCTCTCTTGCAGGCGCCCCAGCCGCGAAGCCTGCCCGTCGCGCGCCGGGAGCCTCAGCGCCCTCGGCACTGCGCGATTCAGCGCCCGGCCGCCTCCGCCGTCTGGCGCCCCAGCGGCCCGGCCCGCGCCCGTCCGGCGCCACCGAAACTTTCTCCGCGCCCGCGCCTCCGCCGTTCCCGCCGTTCCCCGCCGCATGCGGCTGCGGATCGGCGCCGCCGGTCGTCGCCGCCTCGCTGGCCTCTTCCCGATCAGGAGGAGGATCGGGAGGAAGAAACCCGTGGGCCCGCGTGGGCTCCGCGCCTTCCAGCGTCCGGCCCGGCCCAGCGGCCGCGGCGCCAGCCCGGCGGGCTGCCTCCTCTGCTTCTGGGCGAGAGCCCGCTTGGTGAGCCACCGCCTATCCCCCGCCCGAGCACCTCATAGCTAATATGCGCCCGTCCGTTTTTTTTCTTCGAAAATGCCTGTCCTGAAATTCATCATTATCATGCCATCTTCATCGCATCGCATCTCTGCATCCGTAGCTCCGTTTCGTGCGTATAATATGTCTTGTTCGACTCGTAGTACTTCATTTCATTCTATTGCATCATTTTCATTTGAGCTCATCTTGATGCGAAATCTTTGCTCTTGGAAGAGTGCATGTTGATGTTAATCTGCTGAAAGCTGTTATAAGTTCTTTGTTTTAACATTTTGCCATGATTTATGTGTGCATCCTATGAGTTGATGTCTACATGAATGTTGAACTATGCCATACCATCTTTCGGGTGCTTACCATGTATTTTTTTTGAGTTGTGTGCTGAGTGTATCAAGCTTGTTAAGTAGGGTAGTTCTTTGTTCTTTGTTTTCTGACAGATTCTGTTATATTTTGTTGCTATGTTAACATGCTTCTACTAATCATTCTATGCATAATATGGAGATGTCCTATAAACATGTTTTGATATACATGTCATGCTCTATCCATTCATGCCCTTAGTTTGCAATTATAGCCTCTTTGGAACATGTTGTAATCTTGCTCTAAAATTGCTTGAAAATGTTAATGTCCTTTGTTAACATTAAGTTCACTTGTTCCCATGTGTTTTCCTAGTGATCCATGCATCCTATGACCTTGCTCTTGCCATGCTTAGCTTCATAAACATGCCTTCTTACTGTTGGGTGCCTTGCCATGCCATGTATTGCTCTATGGTGAGTGGTTCGAGCTCACGAACATGCCTACTTATTGTTATTCCTGCCATGTATAAATCTGTAATATAACTTGCCATGTTTACATGGGTGCCATCATATTTTCCGTGCCTTTTTGGCTCATGGTCAGTAAGGGTCTTTTGATATATGCAATTAGTAGATTCATGCCATGCCTTTGTTTGCCATGATAAGTTCCACGTAACATGTTGTTTGATAGCTCTAAACATTGCAACTTTGATGTTATTTACGCTAAAGTGCAAGCTATTATTTGCAATATCTCCATGTCCTTTTGAGCATGTTCTAGTGATTTTACGGAATAGCTCGGTGTTCATGTTTTGTTATGCTTCACGTGTACTTCATGCCCATGCCTTTTGTTATTATGTTGGGGTGCTGTAGCATGTTGTTTTGATGCTTGTAATATGCCTAGTTCTTTGTTTTGAATGATTGTTGTTATGACTTGTATGGAGTGTATGTGTTGCACCCGTTGCTCCGTTTTGAGTGTGCTCTATATGAAACTTGCTTGTTTTGCATGTAGTTCCATATTATCATGTTGCATCCTTGTTTTGGTGTGTTTGCTTGATGTTTGGGTGCATTTTGCATCAATGCCATGTTTAACTTGTTTTGCTCATATCTTCTAGGCCGTAGCTCGAATCTAATGAACTTTATATGTAACTTGACTAAATTTCGTGTAGATCATCTTGGTGCATCTTAACTTGCTGTTTAACAACTTGAACATAAGGTTTATTCAGTTCTGGACCAATTTCGAAATTTGCATATGAGGACTTACAGGAATTGTTATATGTTGTTCGGCCTCATTTAAACTTGCCTTGATGTGTTGTTCTTGTTTGCATCATCTCTTGCCATGAGTAGCTTCATGTAGCTTGGTCATGCATCATGCTTGTTGTGCATCATGTCTTGTTCATGTGTGGTGTGTTTACTATGTTGTGTGCTTCTTCTCGATAGTTCCGTTTCATTGCGATCGTGAGGATTCGTTCAATCTCGTGTGGTTCGTCTTCGTGGCTTCATCTTCTTCATGGACTCGTTCTTCTTCCTTGCGGGATTTCAGGCAAGATGACGCTTCTACTGGATCTCACTACTATCATTGCTATGCTAGTTGCCTCGTTCTATCGCTATCTTTCGCTACCTATTTACTGTTTGTCAAGCCATCCCAAATTGCCATGAACCTAACCTTTGACACCATTTAGCAAACCCGTTGTTTGGCTATGTTACGCTTTGCTCAGCCCTCTTATAGCGTTGCTAGTTGCGGTGAAGTTGAAGATTTCTCCATGGTGGACGAGGGTTTATGTTGGGATATCACAATATCTCTTATATTATTAATGCATCTATATATTTGGTAAAGGGTGGAAGGCTCGGCCTTATGCCTAGTGTTTGTTCCTCTTGCCGCCCTAGTTTCCGTCATACCGGTGTTATGTTCCCAGTTTTGCGTTCTTTACACAGTCACGGTGATTTATAGGACCCCCACGAGTTAAGCTTTGAATAAAACTTGTCGGCAAGGCCCAACATTGACTTTTACCATTTGCCTCACCACCACCTATACTTTCCCTTGGAGTCGCTCTCTTGAGGTCATCTTTATTTAGCCCCGGGCGATTGCTTGTCTAAGTGTTGGTCCAAACAGCGCAACTCAGGGCGCCTGACAAGGCGACCAGGGTATATGCCAACTTAGGCGTCGCTCATCGGTGTGCCACGAGCGAGATATGTGCAGCTCCTATCGGGATTTCGGCGCAGCGGGAGGCTTTGCTGGTCTTGTTTTACCATTGTCGAAATGTCTTGATGTCCGGGATACCGGGCTTTGATCGGAGTGTCTCGGGTGAAGGTCTATTCGCCGATGATCGCGAGAGCTTGTCATGGGCTAAGTTGGGACACCCTGCGGGTTTAAACTTTGAGAGCCGTGCCGCGGTTATGTAGATGGAATTTGTTAATGTCGGTTGTAGATAACTTGACACGAGATCCGAATTAAAGCGCATCAACGCGTGTGTAGCCGTGATGGTCTCTTCTCGTGGTCCGAGAAAGTGAACACGGTTTACGTGTTTATGTTTGGCGTAAGTAGGTGTTCGGGATCACCTCTTGATCATTGCTAGCTTCACGACCGCTCCGCTTGTTTCTCTTCTCGCTCTCATTTGCGTATGTTAGCCACCTTATCATTGCTTAGCATGCTGCTGCAACCTCACCACACCCTTCCTTTCCCATTAAGCTTTGCTAGTCTTGATACCCATGGTAATGGGATTCTTTGAGTCCTCGTGGCTCACGGAATACTTCAAAACCAGTTTGCGGTGCCTATGTTACCGAGCGGTGGCATAGCCAAGCCTCAAGGAGGCTCGATGAAGATCTTGCCCTTTGTGTTGTTTCGTTCTAGTTGATCGGTAGTGGAGCCCGATTGGGGGTCGATCGGGGACCTTTATGCATCATTGGGGTTCTTCTTTTGTTTTGGTTCCGTAGTCGGACCTTGATTGTATCTGGATGATGTAATGCTTTATTCATGTAATTGTGTGAAGTGGCGATTGTAAGCCAACTATGTATCTCTTTTCCTTATGTATTACATGGGTTGTGCGAAGATTACCTCACTTGCGACATTGCTTTCAATGCGGTTATGCCTCTAAGTCGTGCTTCGACATGTGAATTATATATAAGCCGCGTCGAGTCGGTACATTCTTCCAAGCGTTTGGTGGCCCAATCGCTCATTTCCCAATTAGATATCTAGTACGCCCATTACCACCGGGCGAGATCGTCTAGTTCACCTCTAGTTCATCCTTGACCTCATCAAGGCATGGCTTTGCAATTTGGAAGGAATCATCCGTCCAATAAAGCAGGCGGAGTCCTCGTCATCTCATCCTCTCCGGCTCTACCACCTTTGCCTCACAGTATTTGTGGGTGCCCAAAGCTTCGAAGAAATTGACAAACCTGAGCGGCGGTTTATTTGGGGAAGGACCAAGAACTCTCCGGTGGTAGCTGTATGGAGGTTAGCGGGGCGGGTATGCTCCCGGACGAGCATAAGCGGCCTTGGTGTGCTGGATCTTCCCAAATTGGTCGCGCTCCGGTAGAGATAGCTGCTGCGCGATTGGAAGAATCCCACCTGCCCTTGGGGTTGGAATGGAACCACCGTGCGATGCCTCGGATCATGCTCTTTTCAGCGTGACAGCTTGGCGTGTGTCGGCAGCGGCGGCTGAAGCTTCTAGAGTTGCTATTGGATAGAGCCGGTGCCTTTGAAGTTCTGCTTCCCGTCTCTCTTCAAGCACTCGAGGCGAAAGGGCAGAATGGTGGCACAAGCTATCACCGGCGACCGCTAGGTACTAGACCTTGCACATGACAACAACAGCGATCTTGTCAGCGAGGTTCTTGATCTGCACCGTCTCATTCAGCGCCGGTAGCTCAACTTTCGGAGCGAAGATCAGGACGGATCCGATGGAACTGGAGGTTGGTCGATCTGATGCACCTCAGCCTACACCCTACAATTCCTGGGCTCAACGACGACCACGTTCCAAGCCATGATCTGGAACGTCTAGGCTCCAGCAAAGCTCAAAATGTTTGCATGGTTCCTCCACCTCAACCGCTTGTGGTGCCAGCACGACCCGACTCAGTAAGGCTGGCGAACTCCTACTTTTGCCAGCTCTGCCTCAGAAACTTGGAAACCTCGGCGCATCTCTTCTGGAACTGCCCATTCTCGAAGACAGTATGGTCTAGCTTGTCTTCTGGCAGCACTACCAGGGCCTCATTGAGGCATGCCTGCTGCACGCTGTGGCTCGTGGAAAGGTAAAGCCATGGTTTTACCTTGAGGCCTGCACCACTTGCGAGAGTCAAGTCTCGATCATGCTTGGTGCTTTCTGGAAAATCTGGCAAAACGTAACATGGCGTCTTGAAAGCAAGAGGCTACTGGTGCTGTTGTGATCGCTGGTATCAGGAGAGAACTCTCGCTCTGGCAACAGGGCGGTTTCAAATCCATTCTGAGCCCCTTCATGGATCCTCCATGAAATAGTAGCTGTATATCAGGGTGCTTCAGGCACCAAGGCGTTTTCTTTTCTTTTGTTTACATCCTTGATCCACGGATCACCGCCTTTGTCACTTTGTCATCTGCTCCCTGCTTAATCAATGAAAACCCAGCGTTTCGCTGGCTCGTTCAAAAAAATCTCTATTGTTATGCGTGTACCATTGGGCTCAGGAAATGTAGGTGCACCTATGGCATCTCTAGTCGATCCCTCAAAGCCGGTAATAATTAAAAGTTTAATTTTCAGGGGTTAAACCGGACCTAGTCTAACCTTTATCCGAGTTAACCCCTAAAAATTATTCTCATCGTGTCAGGCGCCGCTGATTTTGCACAGCTGCGGCTCATTAGAGCCAATCTGGCGACCAAGCGAGCAGCGATTTAAATGCGGTTTTTGTCCGTTTGGGTTGATCATACGCCCAGCGTCGCGCTATTTTAGATATGAATTATTGGTAGCGTCCAATGCCCGACCATTATGTGCGACATAGTGGCGGGCCTCCCTATTTTCCATTGATGAATTTGCATAGTTTGAATCAAATAACATAGTTTGAACCAAAATAGCATAGTTTTACAAGCCGAATAAAAAAAATGTCTGACATAGTTCTCACATAGTTTTGTAAACGAATAAAAGAAGATACATCTATTGGTTGCCAACATGAGTTCTTTCGGATTTCGGATTTCAGGTTCCGCAAACCCTTGATAGGTTCAAACTCTAGGGTGCGTGCGGACATCTCAACCTACCCTGCCTGCCTACTCGCGATCCTCGCAGCCTAGCGCGTCGAGCTCAAAGGGACAGAGAGACAAATCAGTTTATCCTGGTTCGGGCCACCTTGCGGTGTAATACCCTACTCCAGCTTTGTGGTGGATTGGCTCGAGGGCTGAGGATGAACTAATGCAGTGGATGAACAGCCTCGGGGAGGAGATGTTCTTGAGCTCAAGTGAGGTGGTGAAGGAGGAATAACTTAACCGTTCGGATCTGTCTCCCTTTCTATGGTGGTGGCTAAGTCCCATTTATAGTGGCCTTGGTCCTCTTCCCAAATGTTGGCGGGAAGGGATCCTAGCGTCGATTTGAAGGGGACAAGGTACATCCTATCGACTAAAGTGGTCTTTGCTGCAAAAGCCTCTGAGTCGTGATCTTTACAGTGGGCTCGGCGATTGTGGTGGTTCTATGTGCGGCGGTGAGAGTGGGGGTAGGTATGGAGAGGCAAGGTCCTAGCTATGGAGAGGTTGTAAACACAAGCGATGTCACGAGTTCGAGGCCCTTCTCGGAGGGTAAAAAGCCCTACGTCTCGGAGCCACGAGGCGGTCAGTGGATTATGTGTATATGTGTTGAAGTGCGAACCCTTGCACTGTGGAGGGTGGCTTATATAGAGTCTTGCGGGACCCGCCTTATTACGTAATGAAGGGTTTAAAGTACATTAAGTGCAGGCGTTCTTGTAGCGCCCATATAAAATCTTAACTACCATAAAGTCTATTCAATTACTGGCTGTTGCGGTCTTGAGTGCCTCTTGACCTTCGGTGGTCGAGTGAGTCTTCATGGTCGAGTCCTTCAAGTCGGTAGAGTGGGTTCCTCGTGGGTCATTTGGAAGGTGATCTCTTCGAGGGTGTCCTTGGGTATGGTACTTAGATCGGGTCTATGACCTACCTAGGTACATGAATCCATCATTAGCCCAGAATGGATTGAGGCTTGAGTGAGGAAGGAGTTGATGCTGTTTCCGATTGACTTACATCTTGGTTATCGTTGTTTTGGATCAAGGCTCTCTTTGTTGACAGCGAGCAACTTTTCTTGATCGACTCGATCCATTCTTGTCTTTCGTCGAGTGATCTTTTGGACTTTGCGGTTCCGGCGGCGGATCGCGAAATCCAGCGTTTGACAGACCCGTCATCGTTCGCGAATTCTATGGGATCTGAAATTTGGGTAAGCCTTGGCGAAGGCGGACATGTGGCCTTTCGGATGGGATAGGACATATAGGCGCCTCGATCCCGCACCACTTTTCCGCCACGTATCACGTCGATTATAGCTGTTTGAGATATGATTAGGCTGACCGAGGCCACCTGTCATCCACTCGGAAGGATCTTACTCGTCGCCCGGTGAGGGTTTGAGCGATGCCTAATCATTCCCTCTCTCTCTCTCCGTCGTCCATGCTTAGCCTTCCCGCTCTCGCCTCCGCCTCTCCTCCTCCTCGCGCATCTCGCCGGCAGCCATGGTGAAGGAGAAGGCGGCGGCGCTGACCCAGCGAAGAAGGCGTCGGCGCGGAGAAAGGCAAAGGGAGATCCACCGCCGCGATGGGTCGTCGTCGAGATCCGATACGCGATCGGTTTGGTCGGGGGAAGCTGGATCCCGATCCGACCATCACGGAGAAGGGATCTCCTCGACGCATAATAGCAGCAGTCTGATCCCCACGGGCTGCAAGGCTTAGGGAAAGAAGAATAGCCCGGCCCGGCGGAGGGTGAGTGTGTGCTTACGGCTACCCGTCGACGGCGCAGTTTTCTTTGCCACGAGTGTTTTCTTTCGTGGTTTTTGAACTTCTTTAAGGCGCGACTCCACCACTTCACCCCAAACTCTATCGGCGTATCTTGCCGCATTTGTGTCCATGTGAGAATTTTACGGGCTGTCGACCTTGCTGGGGCTTGTTCAAGCACATATTCACGTGTCGCTCTCGGACCGTGAAGAAAGCGAGCCAAGCGATGAGAAAACCCAAGTTGTCCAAATGTGTGGAGGCACAGGGATCGGTGAGGAACAAACACGCTTCCAGCCATAGCGTTTCCGAGTCGGTCGAGGCGGGCGATCGACCTGGTTCTCTGCCCGGAACAAGCCGATGCAGGGGCGGTCGAGTGGACTCCCTCAATTCACCATGGACCAGGTGAACAAGCCCTCCTCGGAAGGCTGATTAGGAGAGGAAAGCCGGCGTGAGGATCTTGATGGGCGTGTTGTTCATTTGGTTCGAGATGGAGTGGCGGCATGGATCTCTTGGAGGTTTTCCTTAGGTGGCGAATTCAGCCTCTTGAGTTCGAGACCCTTTGTATCATGTGGTTGTCTTGGGGGCCGAAGATGAGACTAGGATCCACCCAGAAGCAGTCGACGATGCCACATTGGAAAGGTGGATGACTGCGATCACTGGGAACAAGGATAATCCTCGTGGAGCCAGAAGGATCCTTCCACTCGACCAGCACAGTGTTCCAGACAAGGTATGTCTGTTCTATCTTCCATTGTATTCTTGCCATATTTATTTCTGTTTCATCCGTAAATTGGTCGATTGATCTCTGTCTTGGCGCCTATCGAGGCCCTCACCAAAATGTACTGTTCGATGCCCAATGGAATTTCGAGCTCCGGCGAAGAAGGAGAAGCAAGCGGGGCGAGGCGGGAGGAGTGGGACTCGGATGCTGCGCGAAGATGGCGATGATGGCAAGCGACGGCGATGAGGATGAAGAAGGAGGAGGAGGAGATCGCACCACAGCCTTCGGAAGGCGGGTGAAACTTGTCCTGTCCCCTTGTTGAGCGTGGCAAGGGGTTGCATTTCTTGTGATCGACCAAGCAGCCCTCGGGCCGCTTCTCCGGCGCCCGGCCCGAAAAGCGCGAAGCAGTCCAAGGTGGCAGCGTCGAAGCCAACCAAGCTCTGCCAAAGATGAAGGTGTCCATTCCCACCATGCTCGGGGGTAAACATGCGGCAAGTCTTCTTGTTTTGTCGCGAGCTTTATCTCGGTTGAAACTTGAGGTTAACAAGACTGATTTTTGGAATTGTAGTGCTGCTACTTACGAGACCTCGAGGCAGGCTGGTGACCATGAGATGGAGGGCGCAACAACCTCAAATCTGGTACTATACTCTTAACTCCGTTTTTAGTCGATTATTGCTTGTCTCTAATTACGATTCTTTTACGTAGTCTCATCCAATGTAGTTATCACTCTTCATGATGATGATGGCGAGAACTAAAACGCATAGGAGGAGCGGAAGCGTCACCTGCGAGGGTGGACCCGGAGGATGTGCGGCGCTTAGACTACTGATTACGGAGGAGAACACCACTCGACACCTGCCGTGTCTTCGCGGTGCCGTTAGGCAGTGCTCATCCGCCGTCGAGTGCCGCTGCCCTTCTCTCTTCACGGCACCACGTCCCGAGAGGACCAAGCGATCTTTGCTAAGGACGTCGTCATGCGGAGGTCATGATGGAAGCGGTGAAGGCCATCGGGACGCAAGTCAAGTAACTTCTGACCTTTCCGCCCTTCAAAGCAATGTTGGTCGATCGACCGTCAGCATTCTATCAGATATGCTATCAAAACTTCTCTTTCCGAATCTATAGCGATCACCCTCTTGGGTGTGTTGATTAAAACTCCGTGTTAGCGGGGACACTGAAGTGCACCGGCTGAGTGTAATCCCCAAGGCTAAGGTCATTGTTGCGCGCTGATTATCAGTAAAGTCTTTAGTCATTGGTAGGCGAATGGATTTCTGAAACCGGTGGGGCACGCTGAGTGCACCCTTGGAGTGCGAGTCCAGGCTGTGATCATTGCTGGCGATCGATTGCACTTTGAAGAATCGTCTCTTTTTGGGGGGTCATTAGTGGTATTCGTATTCAATAGAACCTTAGTGGGGAACACGGCAGGTGCACCCACTTTGAGTGTGCGTCCCGAGACTACGGTCCGAATGCTTGTATTAAATTTGTTAGTCTTAAAGCTTGTGATTTTCTCTTATCCACTCCGAAGTGAATTATCTTTGATATTTTGTCGATTGGTTCTTCGTAGAAATCCTTTGACCTTCTGCTTGTTTTCGCTATCTGAGGCTGGGCGCGAAGCACATTAAACAGGCTGGATCACAGAAGCTGGTTCGGGAGAATCTAATGAAAGCGAAGGAGGAGACCAAAGGTATGTTCGGTGAGACCTCGGTGACTCCTTTTCCTTCATTTGTTTCAAAATTTGACCTTGCTTTATAAACTTGTAGGCAAGGTGAAGGAACCAGGAAGAAAAAGACCTTGAGCTAGCTGAGAAGATCAAGCTTAACGGCGACGAAGCTAACCCAGGTCACTAAGCTTCGAAGAAGAGAATACTAATCTGAAAGCTGCTCTTGGGATTGCCAACAAAGAAGTCAATCGTTGAAGGCTGACAAAGACATGCTGACCGACAAGATCAATCAATCATTGGGGGAAGAAAAATGATCACAGGAGGCCTTCTGAGTGGACTTGCCAAGAAGTTGTTCCTTGTGCTTTCGTAACTCTTTACGGCTTGATAATCATTTTCAAGCTGTGGCTTTTCCATTCGACCTTTGTCTTGACTCAGTGATTGCCCTTGCAGAATTTTGCGAAAACTTGAAGAAGAGACTAGCCAGTGGAACCAAACCTTGACCCGTCAATTCTCCGATGAATGATGAAGTTGCCATGAATGTCTTCCATTTGAGAGTCCGATGTTGCGGTATCGTGGACTATCTTGCAAGGCGAAGGTCGCCACTTCTCGCATCGACTCGGCTTTCTCGGCGAGGCGACACTCGAAACGACCTCAAATCGTGATGGCTCGGCCAGCGGTTCTGATCGAGTGCAGGAGTGGAAAAAAGTCCTCGGCTCGGTGCGGTGCGAGATGTTGCTCGTATGCGGCCCGAGTCCTTTGCAAAAGATGCATGAAGACAAGATGGCGGTCCTCCGGGTGGCCAACACCAAGAAACACGACTTGAGGTCCTTCATGGAAACCTTCGTCGCTGCTTGCCACTCGGATCATGAGCGGAATCGACCTTGATGAGTTAGTTGCACCTTCGACCCTCCACGGGAGAGGTAAAAACTTCTTTTAAGCTCGATACTTTAAATTTGCCTCGGTATGCCGAGTGGACTTATAACCGATAAACCTTAACGCTTAACTTTGAGCACTTTCGGTTCCTTTAGGTATCGATCTGAACTTGAATTTGATGCTTGAGTATGATTGCTTTTTGGCTTGGAAGCGTCTTTTTAGGGTTCAAAGCATGGCGCTCACTGAGTCGACTTATTCTTTAATCCACTTAAGTGACTGAACTGCTGCTAAGCCCAGAGTGAGAGGTTTGCTCTTCACTCGGTGGGATTTTTTATATCTTAAGCGTGACAGCGGGCTGCAGCTAAGCCCCAGTGAGAGGTTTGCTCTTCACTCGGTAGTGATTTTTATATCTTAGGCGAGCAACGGGCTGCAGCTAAGCCCCCAAGTGAGAGGTTTGCTCTTCACTCGGTAGGATTTTTATATCTTAAGCGAACCTTGGCAGGCTGTAGCTAAGCCCGGTGTGAGGTTGCTCTTCATTCGGTGAGATTTTTTATATCTTAAGCGAGCACTGGGCTGCTGCTAAGCCCAGTGAGAGGTTTGCTCTTCACTCGATAGGATTTTCACGTTATTGTACTTGTGGCGACTCAAAGGAGGAAGGTCGCGGATGGACCTGCACCTCATCTTCCTCCTGACGCACATTGTACTTATGTGGCGTAGCTCGAGAGGAGAGGTTCATCGATCGCACTGCACCCGTCGTCCTTACAGCGTCACGTTGTACTTATGGCGTAGCTTCGGAGGAGAGTCGCGATTGATTGCACCTCGTCCTCCTTCTGGCGTCACGTTGTGCTAAGCGATGCTTGGACTGCGAACTAAGCCTCCGGTGGAAGTGCGGCTTACCACTCGGTAGGATTTTATAACAGCGAGTACTTGGTGCGTAGCTAAGCCTCCAAGTGGAAGTCGGCTTACCACTCGGTAGGATTTTTTATAACTTGGCGAGTACTTGGACTGCATTAAGCCCCGAGTGGAAGTGCGGCTTACCACTCGGTAGGATTTTATAACTTAGTGAGTACTTGGACTTGACTAAGCCCCGGTGGAAATGCGGCTTACCACTCGGTGGGATTTTATAACTTAGGTGAGTACTTGGACTGTGACTAAGCCCCAGTGGAAGTAAACTTACCACTCGGTGGGATTTATAACTTAGGTGAAGCAGTTTGCGGCTAAGCCTACGAGTGGAATCGGCTCACCACTCGGTGAGATTTTTACAAACTTAGGCGGCGGATTCGCGGCTAAGCCTCTGAGTGGGATGCGGCTCACCACTCGGTAAGATTTACAAACTTAGTAGAGCGGATTGCGGCTAAATCACCCGGTGAGGAAAAATTTTATTGGACAAAATAAAAAGTGACAAAAATTATGGAGGAATTATGACACTATTATTTGAAATCCATGAACTCTGAAGTACTTTATTACAACTCATACGAGTGAAAACTTTAAGTGTAAAATGGTAAAGTAGATCCGCGTTCCAAGCTCGAGGATCTTGATATTGTGTTGGACATCGTTGTAAGCAGTATGCCTTTGTGGAGAACCTTGGTGACGATGAAGGTCCTTCCCAAGAAGGAAGCGAGCTTGTGTTGTTCTATTTGATCCACTCGGAGAACTAGATCTCCTTCTGGAAGGCTCGACCTCTCACATTTAAAGGCGTGAAAGCGGCATAAGTCTTGTTGGTAGATGGTCGTCGGATCGAGCCATCTCCCTTTCTTCCTCTAGAAGGTCGATTGAATCGGGCGCGCTTGCTCAACTACGCCGTTGTAGAGTTCAACTCGAGGAGCATTGTGAAGAAGGTGGCTCGGCAAGGCTGCTTGACTCCATAGACCAAGAAGAATGGAGTTCTTCGGTCGACCCGATTGGGTGTGGTCCGCAATCCCCAAAGCACCGAGGGAGTTCATCGACCCATGCTCCAACCGCATGCTTGAGATCACGCGATCGGTCGGGGTTTCAACCCCTTGAGGATTAGGCCATTGGCTCGCTCTGCTTGTCCATTCATTGCGGATGGGCGGCTGAGCGTGTGGTCGACTCGTGTGCCTTGAGAGTTGAGAAATCCGAATTCTTCCGAGTCGAAGTTCGACCCATTATCAGTAATGATCTGCGTGCGGGACTCCATATCTGAATGTCAGTTCCCTGATGAAGCTAACAGCGGTACCAACGTCAAGGTTCTTGATTGGCTTAGCCTCAATCCACTTGGTGAACTTGTCGACTGCTACCAGTACATGCGTGAAGCCACTTGACCTGTTCTCAATGCCCGAGACCATGTCCAACCCCCATCTTGCGAAAAGGCCAAGCAGGTGGAATGGTCTTGAGCGATCTGGGCTTGTGTGACATATTTGAATAGAACTAACATCCTTCACATTTGTCCACTATTTCCTTCGCCATCTCATTCGCCCTTGGCCAGTAAAATCCGGCTCGGTATGCTTTGGCCACGATGGTCCGAGGGGGGATATCATTGAGAATGATTCGACCTTCTTGTGGCGTTATGCATTTTTGACCGACTCCAGTCACGCTCTCTCTATACAACTGTCCTTTGATAACGGTAAAGGCTTTGGATCGATGGGCGATCTCCGAGCCTCTTCCTCATCCTCTGGGAGCTCTTTTCTCGGGATATCTGCGATATAGGAAATTGTCGATCGGGAGTGACCACTAAGACCTCCATGACCAAGTCGACCCTTCTTGGGACCTCAACCTCGGTCGGATCTGTGGCACTCTTGGGTTGTGGAGCTTCTTGGTGAAAGGATCTTCTTTGGTAGCCGGAGTGTATATGCTCCAAGAACACACCACTCGGAATGGCTTCTCTCTTGGAACCTATCTTTGCGGATCATCTGCTGCCTGATTTTTTTAGTCAGGGGATGTGATGGAGCTCTAACCCCTCAAACTTCTTTTCCGGCTTCCTCTTTGCATTGCGATTATCCGATCATGGCTGGGCTTCTCACGTCCACTCCTTCATCACTTGGTTGACCACTAAATCTGAATCGCCATAGACCATCGGTGACGGGGCGGCCAGTGAGATGGCCATCGCAAAATCCGTATAAAGGGCCTCATACTCCGCCTCATTGTTGGAGGAATCAAAGTGAATCTGGAGCACATATCAGAGCTTATCTCCTCTGGAAGCAAGGACAACTGAGGCGGAACCATTCATCATCTTAGAGCCATCAAGAACATGGTCCAATGCTCAGAGTGAACTTGAGGTTGGCTCTTTTATTCAATCCACTCGTGAGGAAATCAGCTGTGCACAGGACTTAATGGCTTTCTTTGCCTCGAATTTGATATCAAGGGAAGAAGTTCAATCGCCCATTTCGCCACTCGACCGATTGCATCTGTTATGCGGAAATCTACGAAAGTGGGCGTCGGCGGCGGCGTGATGGAATGATCGGGAGAAATAATGAGCAACCTTCTTCATTGGTCATGTATATCTCATACACAAGCTTGATAATGAGGGTATCTACTGCTTGGATGGAGTCAAAACTTGGACAAATAATACCTTTAGGCGCTGAACTTTGAAGGCTTTTCCTTCTTCTTCCGCTTCGGCCGTAAGCCTCTATCTTGATGACTTGTCTGTGGCTGCGATATAAAGCAGCAGGCTCTTTGCTGATTGGAGGCAAGCACCCGGCGGAGTGGAGGCGAGCTTTTAGCTCAAAGCAAGCGCTGCGCTCGACTTACAGAGTCGGTCAGACTTATGCGCCTTCTTCATCGGTCGGTAAGAGGCAATGCCTTTTCAAAGTGTCGTGAGATGAATTGACTTAATGCGACCAAGCATCGGTAAGCTTCTGGACGCCGTGCACTCGCCACAGGCGTTTCATTAGGAGAATAGTGCGATCTTCTGCGGATTAGCATCAATCCCTCGCTAGGAGGCGAGAAACCAAGTAACTTTCCACGGGAACTCCGAATGTGCACTTTGATGGATTAAGCTTGATATCATACCTTGAGGTTGGCAAATGTTTCAGCGAGGTCGTGAGCAGGTCGAATTTCTTCGTGACTTGGTGACGATATCATCCATATCGCTTCCACATTCTGACTGA
This sequence comes from Aegilops speltoides, assembly GCA_021437245.1. NCBI lineage: Eukaryota > Viridiplantae > Streptophyta > Magnoliopsida > Poales > Poaceae > Aegilops > Aegilops speltoides. The sequence goes on from JAHHZJ010002321.1 coordinate 16,765, forward strand.
TTTGAGTGGCGGACGCCACGAATCATTACGCATAAATGTAGCTCCGGCATTCTTGAGGCGAATGGCATGGTGATATAGCGAGAAGCACCGAATGGAGTGATGAAAGCTGTTTTTATCTCGCCGGAGTCCGTATAGCCGGATCTGGTGGTACCGGAATAAGCGTCTAGGAAAGACAATCTCGCATCCAGCGGTCGAATCAACAATTTGATCTATGCGAGGAGAGAAAATGATCTTTCGGGCGAGGCCGATTGATGCTTAAAATCAATGCACATTCGGGTGATTTGTCCTTCTTAGGGACCATGGCGACATTAGCGAGCCACTCGGGTGGTATATCTCTCGGATAAATCCTGCACGCCCAGATCGAGCCACTTCTCTCCAATAGCCTTTCTCTTACGGACGGCGGACCGCCGAATGCTCTTTGACTGGTTTTGCTGCGTGAGTCGACTCGTGGCGATGCTCGGCCAGATCCTAAGGAACACACGGCATGTCGTTTGCTTCCATGCAAAAATGTCCAGTTCTCACGGGAGGAAGCGGATGGCGCTTCTTCCTATTTGAATTGAGTGTTGTGGAGATGTGGGTCGAGGGCTGCATTGAGGTCGGTCGGGTGAATGTGAACAGGCTTCGTCTCACGGGACGGCCCGAAATGCTGGTCTGTGGCGGAGTTTCTTGGATCGTAACAAATCACTCGGATCTGCGCTTTGCTTATACTCTTCAAACTCGACAGCTGTCATGCAGGAATCGGCAATCTTGAGCCCTTGAAAGCACTCTTACGCCTTTTTCCGATCACGGTGGCGATGATCACTCCTTTGGGACACAGCATCTTGATTTGAGGTTACGTAACATGGTGAGCCATGAACCGTGCATAGGCTAGCCTCCCCAAAATGGCGTGAAATGCGCACTCGAAAATCCACGACCTCAAGCGTCAACTTCTCTTTGCGAAAATGTTTTGAATCACCAAACACCACGTCCGAGCTATTTGGCCGGTGACTTCGGCTTTCTTCCCTGGTATAACTCCGTGGAAGCTCATATTCTTTGGTACTCGATCGGGACATCGGAATGCCCATTCCTTTCGGTGTACGCATACAACAAGTTCAGTCCACTACCACGCGTCCATCGGCACCTTCGTCGATCGAGTGCCTTCGACAACTGGATCGACCACCAAAGCTTGCCTCCCGGGGTGGCAATATGAGTCGGGTGATTAGATTGGTCGAATGTGATGGGTGTTTGGGACCATCTCGAGATAACTTGCTTTTCTTTGGGGCAACCATATTCACCTCACGGTTAATGACTTTCAATGGACTCTTGCTTTCCACATCCACAAAGATCATCGGGGTGGAGTTGACATGCGGATATCCTTCCTCCTTGTCCTCCTTGTCTTGGCCTTGTCGACTCCTTCTCCTTGTCCTTAGAGCTGTTTCCACTGGCTTCTGGATCGGGGGTAAAACTTTGGCGAGTGGTATGCTTTGGGTAAATGATATTACCCTCTTCATATTTCTTAGCGTGGATGTGACACGGCATATCCATAACGTCATTTCCTTCTTTATCCTTCACCTTCTTAGGGTTCCAGGATCCTTTTGGTTTCCCTTTGAACTTTCTCACGAGTCGCGGCCGAGCCTCTCCGAGGCTCTTTGGTTCAGCCCTAAACTCTGTTTCCGACTTGTGTTTCCTTCTCCGGTGACTCGTATACTTGCAGCAGCAGTCGGTCTTCTTCTTCACCATTGGGCGTGCTTGGTAGAAATCTCCATCATTACGACTCGGGGTCATGTCTCGGTTCGACCAAATTTCAAACTCAATTCTCTGTTCTTGGCAGCCATCCTTGAAAGGCGCATGACTTGCTGATGATGGAAGACATTTTCCGGGTATGGTGCAAAGTGATCCATCTCTGAATATACTCTCTGGAAGTCTCATTGGTCTTACAGCACACAGACTTGCCTCTGTCCATCGATGGTAAACTGCAAGTTCCTTCAAACATTACGGCGAACACTCGGGAATGATCTTCCCAAGTGTAAATCTTGCTGGGAGGTGGCTGATTCAACCATGCTCAAGAACCTTCCAACATGAAGGCGAATGCTTCATTAGCCACCTCGTCATTCCCACCACCAATCTGAACGCCACTTTCGGTAATCTTCAAGCTAAGTTTTAGGCTTAGACTCACCCGATGAACTTAGCGACTCTGTTGCCAACCTGAAATTGGGGGGATCCTTTGCGGCTCTGATAGCCTCTTTGAAACATGCGGAGGCGAAACATGCACTCGGCGCTCGTGGGAGCATCTCTCTCGGGTCCGCCTCGATGGGCTCTGTTCAGTCGACCAAGCCTTGTGCGATAATGGATCAAAGCAGCAAAACTTGGTTCCACAGGTCGGCTGGAGCTCTCGCCCCTGCGGTGGCGCTTTGTCATCTTCTTTGCCGAGGAAGCGTAAGACCCACCCCTCGGAGGAAGTGGGCTTTCGGCGCCTATCATCTCGGTCGTGTCGGTCTCCATACTGGTCTCGGCTGATTCTCGTGCCCTTCTCGCATGGAGGCGATCTGGGGCTGTGAAGCCCGTGAACCGTGTTCGTGGCGGCGGATCGTTGTGAATTACATTCTTGGTATTGCGACACGGCTAATCTGGTCCCTACGCTGCCGGAACAAATCCACGATGCGCATCAAGCCTCTGCCGACTTCCGGTAGGAGGCTGGATGGACTCTGCTACTCTGAGTTGCAGCTGCTAAATTCTGGATTGGGGTTCGATATTCTGAGTCGGCGGGAAGAGTTGGCGTCGATTGGCGTCGGGAACTTGGTTACGCGCCTTTCGTCGAGTGCTGTTGAAGGTTCTCGAACGGCGCGTTCAGCCGGTTAATGGCGTGCCTCCTCCAAGCGCGGAGCCTCGGGGAGTTTCTCCCGCGATGGGAGTATCACGGGGCATCCATGTTCTGCGGTGAAGCTCTTCCTCTGCGGAAAGTCGAGTGTCTCGAGCTGGTACTCTTACATTGGTCCCGTGCGCAATCGCCCTCGCCGCTTGCCTCGCCCTCGCCGTGAACGGGGAGAACTGCGAAGTCCGTTGACCATCGAGGATTTCCGCGCGGATCCTTTGCTTCTCGCATTCGGATGCAGTCTCTCTGACCCGGTCGATAGATCGAGCAGATTTGTAAAAGAAAGATTCGTCGGGCTCGATTACGCAACTTAGGCGGTGGCCGTCTGGCGAGCCAGCGTGCTTCACCCACAGCTGGAGCCTCAACCGACAAACGCTTGCGCTGGTGGGAGGCCGGAAGGAGTGACCGATAGGGGAAGTCGGCGATCTGAGTGCGGCGGTTGTGTAGCCGACAAACGCCCGCGGACACATGCACGAACATCACGTCGCACCTTCTTCGCCCAGGGCGCATCAACGTCGAATGGAGCCTCCACAGGCGAGCGAAGTAAATCGTGACGAAGATGATGCGCTTGCCAGAGGCGGATCTCGCGACCCTCAACCAAAACTCCGGCGGTCATCATGATGAAAGTACTCGGAAGAATCGCAACTTCTCTCCACAAAATCGCTAAAACACACCTTTACGGTTGGGCGCCAACTGTCGTGGTTCTAAGTCCGGCGATTAGGTGGGGGTAGGTATGGAAGGCAAGGTCCTAGCTATGGAGAGGTTGTAAACACAAGCGATATGCGAGTTGAGGCCCTTCTCGGAGGTAGTAAAAGCCCTACGTCTTGGAGCCACGAAGAAGTCAGTGGATTATGTGTATATGTATTCAGGGGGCGAACCCTTACTGCTGTGGAGGGTGGCTTATATAGAGTGCTTGAGGGACCCTACCTAGCCCATGTAATGAAGGGTTTAAAGTACATTAAGTGCAGGCGTTCTGTGGTGCGCCACACATAAACATGTCTTAACTACCATAAAGTCTATTCAAGTACAGTCCGTTGCGGTGCGAGTGCCTCTTGAACTCTGGTGGTCGAGTGAGTCTTCATGGTCGAGTCCTTCAGAGTCGGCCAGTGGGTTCCTCGTGGAGTCATTTGGAAGGTGATCTCTTCTAAGGGTGTCCTTGGGTATGGTACTTAGATCAGGTCTGTGACCCTACCCTAGGTACATGAATCCATCGGTGATGACCTCCATCCTGCCGTCTGGCGGTCTTGGTCTTCTTGCACGGAAGGGAAATCATTGGCTGATTCATTGGGACTCCGCGCCTTCCGCTTGCCTCCTTTGCACCAAAGAGAGCTGGCGCTCTGCGCCAGTGGCTGCTACATGGCGCCGCATGGTCTTGATCGTCATGGCTCACGTCGGCTGAGACACATGAGTGCGCCAGCCGCATAGAAATCTCCGCTCCACGGGAGCCCGGCCTAAGGAGGCCGATCCTTGGAGGCCTTGGTGTCGTCCGCCTGTAATCTTGGGCCCCTCACGAGGGTCTTGAGTTGATGCTGGCCCAGGCATACGGGTCAGG
>JAHHZJ010002322.1:0-108639 GCA_021437245.1 Aegilops speltoides
TCGTCATCCATTTTACTTCCCTTGATTTTTGCATATATGACACATGAATAGATGAGTAACTTGCATAGTTCATAAAATCTAAAGCCAACAAATTAGCACAAGAACTAGAAGGCATGAAAATATTGCAACTCAGTTTGCACATGTAAGTGAAGCTCTTATTTATTTCAAAAGATTGACAATGTTCATCATTAAACCATCCCAACATTGGTGAATAAACCTTACTTGCATCAAATTTACATGCTACAATATGCTTAAATAAGCAAACATGCAATGAGTCATTCGACACAGAATCATCACCAAGATTAGAGGTCATATCAAAACGATTAAACAATGATTCTTTTGCATCAACAGTTAATTCAATGGGTGCACTCAAAATTGTTGGTATTTCAGTTGTTTGATCACATGGCGCATTCATGACAGTATCAAGATTCTCTAAAATAGGTGTTGTGCTCAAATCACCAGGTAACTCAACACATGATGCATTCAAGTTAACTAGGGATGCATCATTCTCATGTGAAGTTATATCATCAATACCTTCTTTGTTACCTTGTCGCAAAGAGCGTAGCTGATGTAGGTACACACGTAGATAATGCACCATACTCTTGAGATGATGTCGCTCACAATCCGAGGTGGGGCTTCTCTAGTAGGTGCAACGGTGGAGGAACCAACCGACGGTGGTGAGCATGAACTGGAATAGTAGTTGTTGTAGTCACCCAATGCATCCTCCTGTAACTGTCTCTCAAAGGTACAAGCACGAACATACATACCGGTAATGCAACGAGGAATATACTGAAATCTTGCACTGAATATCATGGTTCAAACCACCAAAAAATCTATTCATTGTATCATACTCAGATTCTTCTATGTCACAATGATGCATATAAGATTTGAACTCTTGGTAGTAAGTATGAACAGTGTTATTGCCTTGTTTAAATTGTTCAAATTTGTGAAGCAATTCACGGCGATAGTAAGGAGGAAAACTGTTTTCTCATTACATCTTTCAAATCTTTCCAAGTTGTGGGTTGGTTATCAATGTTTTTCTTACAATGCACACTCCACCAAACAGAAGCAAAACCAGTAAATGCTCTAGTGGCAGCTCGTACTCGCTCAAGTTCAGAAAAAACATGCTGACTAAAAACTTGTTCTACTTCAAGCTCCCAAGCTAGATAAATAGCAGGATTAAATCTACCCTCAAATGACGGTAAAGAGCTAACCTGGCCATGTGCTTGTGTGTGTTGTCCCAACTCTCGTGATGGTGAAGATGTGTTAAATGGTCCAAGAACTTCTATCTCTGAAACCTGTCATGATTAGTAGAAACAAGAAACAAAATTCAAGAATAATGTTCCTATGAACTACTAGGATGTGGTTGTAAAGTGCTCACAGTAAAGCAAATATCAATATCTTACAAATTCTTACCATGCGGCAGGTGGTGACAGCAACCAGCGGTGTCAAGTAACTCTGAAGATTGTGTAAAGCGATTGCAGAGGCGATACATATACAGTGTAGAAATATGTGGAGCTGGGTTGGCTATATATGGTAGCAAAAATTTAGCAATAATCAATTCAAAGATGCAATGTTGAATAAGCGCTCAACGACGGTCTGTGCTGGTCCTAGGCTAGACCGGACTAGAGACGCGAGCCTAGAACACTAATGAGGTCACGGCGTAGCACAACTAGCATCAATGAAGGATACTAAGTAGCTCTTGACAGCAAGATATAAGTGAAGATCACAACGACAGTGAAGATAATGATGAAAAACAACTGCCAAGCAGGACATACAACAACTCTCTCTCCAACTTTCCTCTTGAAAAGTTTGAGCCAATTTTCTGATAAATTCTTTCAAAGAATGCTACTAACTCAAGCTTTCCAATGCAAAAAGAATCACTCAATTCCGAGTTGATATGAGGAGTCAAAGAATTCTAAAACCGGCCTGAAAAATTGGAACAAGCTGTGTTCACGAACTTCAGAGGGCAAAAAGACCTATTTAGAAGCCGATTTTGAGGTGTCAAATAATGAACTAGCTTCTGCAACTATTTAGATGCGGCTTGTTGCTAGCTTCAATTTGAGTACTCACGGAGCCAAAACGGACTTCGTATGAGGAAGATACACCGTTTTACTGAACAGTCATAAAACAGATTCCAATCCGAATTCAGGTACGAGATTGATTCTAGATAGATCCGTTTTTTTTTCTTCTCTCTTTTTTTTCCTCACGCTTTTTTTCTTCTCTCTTTTTTTTCCTTTTTTTCTCTCTTTTTTCCGCTCTTTTTTTTCTCCCTCTTTCCAACACAAACTAGATAAGATGCAGATTGGATCAGGCGAAGATGTGAATGGCCTCAACTATGATTATAACAATAAATAGCGCGTGGCACATGGTGGAAATTAATAGATGGGATGGTGGACAGCGGAAGGGATAATGATGCAGCGGTGGCGTGACTAATGTGAACAGAACTCGAAACTCTAAAGGAACTAGACACTAAGACCAGCAACTGACACGACGATGCAACCGATAATTCAACTATGCAAGCAACGAATAGAAAATTGCAAAGGCTCAGACTGGCTTGGATAAAAGATGAACAGATCTAACTTTTTTTGTGGCTTTTTCATGGACTATAGGTATGAATGACAGATGCGATCTAAACTGTGAAAAACTGTAAAATCTCACCGAGCAACCTGAAAACTGATACCACTTGATAGAGGCTAAGGGTGTCCCGATCTTTCGATGACATGATAACTATTGATTTGGTGGAGAACGACTTTGACGATCCGACTACAAACGTGCACGACGTTGCGCCTTAGCAATCGCTAAACCAACTCCGAGAGGTTATTGACCACGCCGGAGCACAATCAACCTGACCACGAAGGTCTATTCCTGCAAGCAATCGAAGAACAAGCAAGAATATGATAAAAGCAATCTGAATATTGCGAGTATGTATGAAGTATTGATAATGGTGGGGATCCGTAAGCGGTCTTGGTCTGGTCGTTGGACACAAACAAAGTACATGAAGTTGCAATGGCTAACTTTTAACTAAACAAATCCCCAGCAAAAAGCTACTAGATGGATCTACTTATATAGGAGCAAGGGGTGACGGCCAAGGAGGTGGGAGAACGTCCCAAGGCAGCCTAAAACTAACCCTACGTCGTACAAGGCCAATGGGCCCAAGTGGAGGTGACGTAACACCTTTGGACTTGTAGTTTGACTCGGATTCTGGTGCAGCGTCAGATTGTTTCGTCCACAACTCAACGCTCCGGACGGCTTTTAAGGTGATTCCAATTGTGCTGGATAGAGCATGAAATCTACTTTCCAACAAAAAAAGAATCACCCAATTCGGAGTCCGTATGAAAAAGTTGTTGATGTTTTGAGTCAGGTATGTCTGTGCAGTCCGAATCTGAATCCAGAACGTGAGAGACTTGGACTCTATCTTCTCTTGGCCCAAAAGTGACGTGAGAAGACTTTTGAACAACACCTAAACTTCTCCTTTTCCTTATCTTCATATGTGGATTGTACAAATGTCCCACACACCTGCAATTAGACAAAACACAAAAGTATGTGAAGTATTTTTGTTTTGGATAACATAAATATATTATTGAATAGTTTGCACTAGAAATCACCTGACAAATATGCATGTATGCAATATTTTGGTCTTATCCAAGGTAGTCATGTCCTCATCATCCTCCCTTCTTGAAAACAAAGCCGTCGTCGGCGTTGCTTAATCTGAAATGTGGCTAACAAAAGAGACAAGGTGTACATGTTGTATATGTATCGTCATCCATTTTACTTCCCTTGATTTTTGCATATATGACACATGAATAGATGAGTAACTTGCATAGTTCATAAAATCTAAAGCCAACAAATTAGCACAAGAACTAGAAGGCATGAAAATATTGCAACTCAGTTTGCACATGTAAGTGAAGCTCTTATTTATTTCAAAAGATTGACAATGTTCATCATTAAACCATCCCAACATTGGTGAATAAACCTTACTTGCATCAAATTTACATGCTACAATATGCTTAAATAAGCAAACATGCAATGAGTCATTCGACACAGAATCATCACCAAGATTAGAGGTCATATCAAAACGATTAAACATTGATTCTTTTGCATCAACAGTTAATTCAATGGGTGCACTCAAAATTGTTGGTATTTCAGTTGTTTGATCACATAGCGCATTCATGACAGTATCAAGATTCTCTAAAATAGGTGTTGTGCTCAAATCACCAGGTAACTCAACACATGATGCATTCAAGTTAACTAGGGATGCATCATTCTCATGTGAAGTTATATCATCAATACCTTTACTGTTACCTTGTCGCAAAGACGTAGCTGATGTAGGTACACACGTAGACAATGCACCATACTCTTGAGATGATGTCGCGCTCACAATCCGAGGTGGGGCTTCTCTAGTAGGTGCAACGGTGGAGGAACCAACCGACGGTGGTCAGCATGAACTGGAATAGTAGTTGTTGTAGTCACCCAATGCATCCTCCTGTAACTGTCTCTCAAAGGTACAAGCACGAACATACATACCGGTAATGCAACGAGGAATATACTGAAATCTTGCCTGAATATCATGGTTCAAACCACCAAAAAATCTATTCATTGTATCATACTCAGATTCTTCTATGTCACAATGATGCATATAAGATTTGAACTCTTGGTAGTAAGTATGAACAGTGTTATTGCCTTGTTTAAATTGTTCAAATTTGCGAAGCAATTCACGGCGATAGTAAGGAGGGAAAAACTGTTTTCTCATTACATCTTTCAAATCTTTCCAAGTTGTGGGTTGGTTATCAATGTTTTTCTTACAATGCACACTCCACCAAACAGAAGCAAAACCAGTAAATGCTCTAGTGGCAGCTCGTACTCGCTCAAGTTCAGAAAAAACATGCTGACTAAAAACTTGTTCTACTTCAAGCTCCCAAGCTAGATAAATAGCAGGATTAAATCTACCCTCAAATGACGGTAAAGAGCTAACCTGGCCATGTGCTTGTGTGTGTTGTCCCAACTCTCGTGATGGTGAAGATGTGTTAAATCGTCCAAGAACTTCTATCTCTGAAACCTGTCATGATTAGTAGAAACAAGAAACAAAATTCAAGAATAATGTTCCTATGAACTACTAGGATGTGGTTGTAAAGTGCTCACAGTAAAGCAAATATCAATATCTTACAAATTCTTACCATGCGGCGGTGGTGACAGGCAACCAGCGGTGTCAAGTAACTCTGAAGATTGTGTAAAGCGATTGCCAGAGAGGCGTACATATACAGTGTAGAAATATGTGGAGCTGGGTTGGCTATATATGGTAGCAAAAATTTAGCAATAATCAATTCAAAGATGCAATGTTGAATAAGCGCTCAACGACGGTACTGTGCTGGTCCTAGGCTAGACCGGACTAGAGACGCGAGCCTAGAACACTAATGAGGTCACGGCGTAGCACAACTAGCATCAATGAAGGATACTAAGTAGCTCTTGACAGCAAGATATAAGTGAAGATCCTGGCAACAGTGAAGATAATGATGAAAAACAACTGCCAAGCAGGACATACAACAACTCTCTCTCAACTTTCCTCTTGAAAAGTTTGAGCCAATTTTCTGATAAATTCTTTCAAAGAATGCTACTAACTCAAGCTTTCCAATGCAAAAGAATCACTCAATTCGAGTTGATATGAGGAGTCAAAGAATTCTAAAACCGGCCTGAAAAATTGGAACAAGCTGTGTTCACGAACTTCAGAGGGCAAAAAGACCTATTTAGAAGCCGATTTTGAGGTGTCAAATAATGAACTAGCTTCTGCAACTATTTAGATGCGGCTCGTTGCTAGCTTCAATTTGAGTACTCACGGAGCCAAAACGGACTTCGTATGAGGAAGATACACCCGTTTTACTGAACAGTGCGCAAAACAGATTCCAATCCGAATTCAGGTACGAGATTGATTCTAGATAGATCCGTTTTTTTTCTTCTCTCTTTTTTTTCCTCACGCTTTTTTTTTTCTTCTCTCTTTTTTTTCCTTTTTTCTCTCTCTTTTTTTCGCTCTTTTTTTTCTCCCTCTTTCCAACACAAACTAGATAAGATGCAGATTGGATCAGGCGAAGATGTGAATGGCCTCAACTATGATTATAACAATAAATAGCGCGTGGCACATGGTGGAAATTAATAGATGGGATGGTGGACAGCGGAAGGGATAATGATGCAGCGGTGGCGTGACTAATGTGAACAGAACTCGAAACTCTAAAGGAACTAGACACTAAGACCAGCAACTGACACGACGATGCAACCGATAATTCAACTATGCAAGCAACGAATAGAAAATTGCAAAGGCTCAGACTGGCTTGGATAAAAGATGAACAGATCTAACTTTTTTGTGGCTTTTTCATGGACTATAGGTATGAATGACAGATCGATCTAAACTGTGAAAAACTGTAAAATCTCACCGAGCAACCTGAAAACTGATACCACTTGATAGAGGCTAAGGGTGTCGATCTTTCGATGACATGATAACTATTGATTTGGTGGAGAACGACTTTGGCGATCCGACTACAAGCGTGCCGACGTTGCGCCTTAGCAATCGCTAAACCAACTCCGAGAGGTTATTGACCACGCGGAGCACAATCAACTGACCACGAAGGTCTATTCCTGCAAGCAATCGAAGAACAAGCAAGAATATGATAAAAGCAATCTGAATATTGCGAGTATGTATGAAGTATTGATAATGGTGGGGATCCGTAAGCGGTCTTGGTCTGGTCGTTGGACACAAACAAAGTACATGAAGTTGCAATGGCTAACTTTTAACTAAACAAATCCCCAGCAAAAAGCTACTAGATGGATCTACTTATATAGGAGCAAGGGGTGACGGCCAAGGAGGTGGGAGAACGTCCCAAGGCAGCCTAAAACTAACCCTACGTCGTACAAGGCCAATGGGCCCAAGTGGAGGTGACGTAACACCTTTGGACTTGTAGTTTGACTCGGATTCTGGTGCAGCGTCAGATTGTTTCGTCCACAACTCAACGCTCCGGACGGCTTTTAAGGTGATTCAATTGTGCTGGATAGAGCATGAAATCTACTTTCCAACAAAAAGAATCACCCAATTCGAGTCCGTATGAAAAAGTTGTTGATGTTTTGAGTCAGGTATGTCTGTGCAGTCGAATCTGAATCCAGAACGTGAGAGACTTGGACTCTATCTTCTCTTGGCCCAAAAGTGACGTGAGAAGACTTTTGAACAACACCTAAACTTCTCCTTTTCCTTATCTTCATATTTGGATTGTACAAATGTCTCATACACCTGCAATTAGACAAAACACAAAAGTATGTGAAGTATTTCTGTTTTGGATAACATAAATATATTATTGAATAGTTTGCACTAGAAATCACGACAAATATGCATGTATGCAATATTTTGGTCTTATCCAAGGTAGTCATGTCCTCATCATCCTCCCTTCTTGAAAACAAAGCCGTCCTCGGCGTTGCTTAATCTGAAATGTGGCTAACAAAAGAGACAAGGTGTACATGTTGTATATGTATCGTCATCCATTTTACTTCCCTTAATTTTTGCATATATGACACATGAATAGATGAGTAACTTGCATAGTTCATAAAATCTAAAGCCAACAAATTAGCACAAGAACTAGAAGGCATGAAAATATTGCAACTCAGTTTGCACATGTAAGTGAAGCTCTTATTTATTTCAAAAGATTGACAATGTTCATCATTAAACCATCCCAACATTGGTGAATAAACCTTACTTGCATCAAATTTACATGCTACAATATGCTTAAATAAGCAAACATGCAATGAGTCATTCGACACAGAATCATCACCAAGATTAGAGGTCATATCAAAACGATTAAACATTGATTCTTTTGCATCAACAGTTAATTCAATGGGTGCACTCAAAATTGTTGGTATTTCAGTTGTTTGATCACATGGCGCATTCATGACAGTATCAAGATTCTCTAAAATAGGTGTTGTGCTCAAATCACAAGGTAACTCAACACATGATGCATTCAAGTTAACTAGGGATGCATCATTCTCATGTGAAGTTATATCATCAATACCTTTCTGTTACCTTGTCGCAAAAGCGTAGCTGATGTAGGTACACACGTAGACAATGCACCATACTCTTGAGATGATGTCGCTCACAATCCGAGGTGGGGCTTCTCTAGTAGGTGCAGCGGTGGAGGAACCAACCGACGGTGGTCAGCATGAACTGGAATAGTAGTTGTTGTAGTCACCCAATGCATCCTCCTGTAACTGTCTCTCAAAGGTACAAGCACGAACATACATACCGGTAATGCAACGAGGAATATACTGAAATCTTGCCTGAATATCATGGTTCAAACCACCAAAAAATCTATTCATTATATCATACTCAGATTCTTCTATGTCACAATGATGCATATAAGATTTGAACTCTTGGTAGTAAGTATGAACAGTGTTATTGCCTTGTTTAAATTGTTCAAATTTGTGAAGCAATTCACGACGATAGTAAGGAGGGAAAAACTGTTTTCTCATTACATCTTTCAAATCTTTCCAAGTTGTGGGTTGGTTATCAATGTTTTTCTTACAATGCACACTCCACCAAACAGAAGCAAAACCAGTAAATGCTCTAGTGGCAGCTCGTACTCGCTCAAGTTCAGAAAAAACATGCTGACTAAAAACTTGTTCTACTTCAAGCTCCCAAGCTAGATAAATAGCAGGATTAAATCTACCCTCAAATGACGGTAAAGAGCTAACCTGGCCATGTGCTTGTGTGTGTTGTCCCAACTCTCGTGATGGTGAAGATGTGTTCGTCGTCCAAGAACTTCTATCTCTGAAACCTGTCATGATTAGTAGAAACAAGAAACAAAATTCAAGAATAATGTTCCTATGAACTACTAGGATGTGGTTGTAAAGTGCTCACAGTAAAGCAAATATCAATATCTTACAAATTCTTACCATGCGGCAGGTGGTGACAGGCAACCAGCGGTGTCAAGTAACTCTGAAGATTGTGTAAAGCGATTGCTGGGGAGGCGATACATATACGGTGTAGAAATATGTGGAGCTGGGTTGGCTATATATGGTAGCAAAAATTTAGCAATAATCAATTCAAAGATGCAATGTTGAATAAACGCTCAACGACAGTACTGTGCTGGTCCTAGGCTAGACCGGACTAGAGACGCGAGCCTAGAACACTAATGAGGTCACGGCGTAGCACAACTAGCATCAATGAAGGATACTAAGTAGCTCTTGACAGCAAGATATAAGTGAAGATCCTGGCGACAGTGAAGATAATGATGAAAAACAACTGCCAAGCAGGACATACAACAACTCTCTCTCCAACTTTCCTCTTGAAAAGTTTGAGCCAATTTTCTGATAAATTCTTTCAAAGAATGCTACTAACTCAAGCTTTCCAATGCAAAAAGAATCACTCAATTCCGAGTTGATATGAGGAGTCAAAGAATTCTAAAACCGGCCTGAAAAATTGGAACAAGCTGTGTTCACGAACTTCAGAGGGCAAAAAGACCTATTTAGAAGCCGATTTTGAGGTGTCAAATAATGAACTAGCTTCTGCAACTATTTAGATGCGGCTCGTTGCTAGCTTCAATTTGAGTACTCACGGAGCCAAAACGGACTTCGTATGAGGAAGATACACCCGTTTTACTGAACAGTGCGCAAAACAGATTCCAATCCGAATTCAGGTACGAGATTGATTCTAGATAGATCCGTTTTTTTTTCTTCTCTCTTTTTTTCCTCACGCTTTTTTTTTCTTCTCTCTTTTTTCCTTTTTCTCTCTCTTTTTTCGCTCTTTTTTTTCTCCCTCTTTCCAACACAAACTAGATAAGATGCAGATTGGATCAGGCGAAGATGTGAATGGCCTCAACTATGATTATAACAATAAATAGCGCGTGGCACATGGTGGAAATTAATAGATGGGATGGTGGACAGCGGAAGGGATAATGATGCAGCGGTGGCGTGACTAATGTGAACAGAACTCGAAACTCTAAAGGAACTAGACACTAAGACCAGCAACTGACACGACGATGCAACCGATAATTCAACTATGCAAGCAACGAATAGAAAATTGCAAAGGCTCAGACTGGCTTGGATAAAAGATGAACAGATCTAACTTTTTTTGTGGCTTTTTCATGGACTATAGGTATGAATGACAGATCACGATCTAAACTGTGAAAAACTGTAAAATCTCACCGAGCAACCTGAAAACTGATACCACTTGATAGAGGCTAAGGGTGTCGATCTTTCGATGACATGATAACTATTGATTTGGTGGAGAACGACTTTGACGATCCGACTACAAACGTGCACGACGTTGCGCCTTAGCAATCGCTAAACCAACTCCGAGAGGTTATTGACCACGCCGGAGCACAATCAACCTGACCACGAAGGTCTATTCCTGCAAGCAATCGAAGAACAAGCAAGAATATGATAAAAGCAATCTGAATATTGCGAGTATGTATGAAGTATTGATAATGGTGGGGATCCGTAAGCGGTCTTGGTCTGGTCGTTGGACACAAACAAAGTACATGAAGTTGCAATGGCTAACTTTTAACTAAACAAATCCCCAGCAAAAAGCTACTAGATGGATCTACTTATATAGGAGCAAGGGGTGACGGCCAAGGAGGTGGGAGAACGTCCCAAGGCAGCCTAAAACTAACCCTACGTCGTACAAGGCCAATGGGCCCAAGTGGAGGTGACGTAACACCTTTGGACTTGTAGTTTGACTCGGATTCTGGTGCAGCGTCAGATTGTTTCGTCCACAACTCAACGCTCCGGACGGCTTTTAAGGTGATTCCAATTGTGCTGGATAGAGCATGAAATCTACTTTCCAACAAAAAAAGAATCACCCAATTCGGAGTCCGTATGAAAAAGTTGTTGATGTTTTGAGTCAGGTATGTCTGTGCAGTCCGAATCTGAATCCAGAACGTGAGAGACTTGGACTCTATCTTCTCTTGGCCCAAAAGTGACGTGAGAAGACTTTTTGAACAGCACCTAAACTTCTCCTTTTCCCTTATCTTCATATGTGGATTGTACAAATGTCTCATACACCTGCAATTAGACAAAACACAAAAGTATGTGAAGTATTTCTGTTTTGGATAACATAAATATATTATTGAATAGTTTGCACTAGAAATCACCTGACAAATATGCATGTATGCAATATTTTTGGTCTTATCCAAGGTAGTCATGTCCTCATCATCCTCCCCTTCTTGAAAACAAAGCCGTCCTCGGCGTTGCTTAATCTGAAATGTGGCTAACAAAAGAGACAAGGTGTACATGTTGTATATGTATACGTCATCCATTTTTACTTCCCTTAATTTTTGCATATATGACACATGAATAGATGAGTAACTTGCATAGTTCATAAAATCTAAAGCCAACAAATTAGCACAAGAACTAGAAGGCATGAAAATATTTTTGTTCTGGATATCATAAATATATTATTGAATAGTTTGCACTAGAAATCACCTGACAAATATGCATGTATGCAATATTTTTGGTCTTATCCAAGGTAGTCATGTCCTCATCAAAAAGTCCTGCTTAAGGTCGTATTTGAGGGCACTCCGGGCCTCCTGGCGTAAGCGGGGGGTATGTTCAGGATTTGCACGCTCGCCACGAGCAGTTTGAGTGCTTGTGGGTCCGACACGGACTCCGAATGTCAAAATTATGACCGTTTTAGTGAACATCTCTCCATTCTATGGCAGTCCTTGAAAGTACTTCATTATCTCGTGCGCTTATTGCCTGATTGCCCCAAAATTTCTTGTCCTCTATTGTGGAGATATCGTTTCCACATATATATTGACCGATGCCAGGGTATGCCCTTTTGTTCTTGGCTTTCGCGTGCATGAGTTACAGCATGCCATCCGGCGAAAACCAGGAGAATAAGGCATATAGCCGCTGGATTTTCTTCAATTTACGGCCAAATGAGATTGCCCGGATCATAGAGCATCTGCAGAAAGGTACGTTTGTCCCTACCAGGGGGGCTAATGTCTATAAGCAACATAATATCTGGAATTTCCTTCAAAAGGAAGTGCCAATGGGTTCAGAAACTTGTCTGAAAAACAGCGACGAATGATGTTCTTTGACTTTTAGGGCCAAAAAGTCCTGCTTAAGGCCGTATTTGAGGGCACTCCGGGCCTCCTGGCGCAAGCGGGGAGTATTTTCTGGATTCGCACGCTCGCCACGAGCAGTTTGAGTACTTGTGGTCCGACACGGAATCCGAATGACAAAATTATTACCGTTTTAGTGAACATCTGTCCATTCTATGGCAGTCCTTGAAAGTACTTCATTTTCTCGTGCTCTTTTTGCCTGATTGCCCAAAATTTCTTGTCCTCTATAGAGGAGATATCGCTTCCACACATATATTGAGCGATGCCATGAATGCCCTTTTGTTCTTGGCTTTCACGCACATGAGTAACAGCATGCCATCCGGCGAAAACAAGGAGAGTCAGGAATATAGCCGCTGGATTTTCTTCAATTTACGGCCAAATGAGATTGCCTGGATCATAGAGCATCTGCAGAAAGGTACGTTTGTCCCTACCAGGGGGGCTAATGTCTATAAGCAACATAATCTCTTGAATTTCCTTCAAAAGAAAGTGCCAATGGGTTCAGAAACTTGTCTAAAAAACAGCGACGAATGGTGTTCTCTGACTTTCAGGGCCAAAAAGTCGTGCTTAAGGCTGAATTTGAGGGTACTCTGGGCCTCCTGGCGCAGGCGGGGAGTATTTTTTGGATTCACGCGCGCTCGTCTGGAGCAGTTTGAGTACTTGTGGGTCTGACACGGACTCTGAATGAAAAAATTATGACCGTTTTAGTGAACATCTCTCCATTCTATGGCAGTCCTTGAAAGTACTTCATTTTCTCGTGCGCTTTTTGCCTGATTTTCCCAAAATTTCTTATCCTCTATAGAGGAGATATCGTTTCTACATATATATTGACCGATGCCAGGAATGCCCTTTTGTTCTTGTCTTTCACGCGCGTGAGTTACAGCATGCCATCCGGCGAAAACAAGGAGAATAAGGCATATAGCCGCTGGATTTTCTTTAATTTACGGCCAAATGAGATTTCCGGATGATGAGCATCTACATAAAATGCGTTTGTCCCTACCAGGGGGGCTAATGTCTATAAGCAACATAATCTCTCGAATTTCCTTCAAAAGGAAGTGCCAATGGGTTCAGAAACTTGTCTGAAAAACAGCGATGAATGATGTTCTTTGACTTTCAGGGCCAAAAAGTCCTGCTTAAGGCCGTATTTGCGGGCACTCCGGGCCTCCTGGCGCAAGCGGGGAGTATTTTCAGGATTTGCGTGCTCGCCACGAACAGTTTGAGTACTTGTGGTTCCGACACGGACTCCAAATGTCAAAATTATGTTCATTTTAGTGAACATCTCTCCATTCTATGGCAGTCCTTGAAAGTACTTCATTTTCTCGTGCGCTTTTTGCCTAATTGCCCCAAAATTTCTTGTCCTCTATAGAGGAGATATCGTTTCCACATATATATTGACCGATGCCAGGTATGCCCTTTTGTTCTTGGCTTTCACAAGCATGAGTTACAGCATGCCATCCGGCGAAAACAACGAGAATAAGTCATATAGCCGTTCGATTTTCTTCAATTTACGGACAAATGAGATTGCCCGGATCATAGAGCATCTGCAGAAAGGTATGTTTGTCCCTACCAGGGGGGCTAATGTCTATAAGCAACATAATCTCTCGAATTTCCTTCAAAAGGAAGTGCCAATGGGTTCAGAAACTTGTCATAAAAACAGCGATGAATGATGTTCTTTGACTTTCAGGGCCAAAAAGTCCTGCTTAAGGCCGTATTTGAGGGCACTCCGGGCCTCCTGGCGCAAGCGTGGAGTATTTTCAAGATTAGCGTGCTCGCCGTGAGCAGTTTGAGTACTTGTGGGTCCAAACGGACTCCGAATGACAAAATTATGACCGCTTTAGTGAACATCTCTCCATTCTATGGCAGTCCTTGAAAGTACTTCATTTTCTTGTGCGCTTTTTGCCTGATTGCCCTATAGAGGAGATATCGTTTCCACATATATGTTGACCGATGCCAGGTATGCCCTTTTGTTCTTGGCTTTCACGTGCATGAGTTACTGCATGCCATCCGGCGAAAACAAGGAGAATAAGGCATATAGCCGCCGGATTTTCTTCAATTTACGGCCAAATGAGATTGCCCGGATCATAGAGCATCTGCAGAAAGGTACGTTTGTCCGTACCAGGGGGGCTAATGTCTATAAGCAACATAATCTCTCGAATTTCCTTCAAAAGGAAGTGCCAATGGGTTCAGAAACTTGTCTGAAAAACAGCGACGAATTATGTTCTTTGACTTTCAGGGCCAAAAAGTCCTGCTTAAGGCCGTATTTGAGGGCTCTCCGGGCCTCCTAGCGCAAGCGGGGAGTATTTTCAGGATTTGCGTGCTCGCCACGAACAGTTTGAGTACTTGTGGGTCCGACACGGACTCCGATGTCAAAATTATGACCATTTTAGTGAACATCTCTCCATTCTATGGCAGTCCTTGAAAGTACTTCATTTTCTTGTGCGCTTTTTGCCTGAATGCCCCAAAATTTCTTGTGCTCTATAGAGGAGATATCATTTCCACATATATGTTGACCGATGCCACGTATGCCCTTTTGTTCTTGGCTTTCACGTGCATGAGTTACAGCATGCCATCCGGCGAAAACAAGGAGAATAAGGCATATAGCCGCTGGATTTTCTTCAATTTACGGCCAAATGAGATTGCCCGGATCATAGAGCATCTGTAGAAAGGTACGTTTGTCCCTACCAGGGGGGCTAATGTCTATAAGCAACATAATCTCTCGAATTTCCTACAAAAGGAAGTGCCAATGGGGTCAGAAACTTGTCTGGAAAACAGCGACGAATGATGTTCTTTGACTTTCAGGGCAAAAAAGTCCTTCTTAAGGCCGTATTTGAGGGTACTCCGGGCCTCCTAGCGCAAGCGGGGACTATTTTCTTGATTCGCGCGCTCACCGCGAGCCGTTTGAGTACTTGTGGGTCCGACACGGACTCCGAATGACAAAATTATGACCGTTTTAGTGAACATCTCTCCATTCTATGGCAGTCCTTCAAAGTACTTCATTTTCTCGTGCGCTTTTTGCCTGATTGCCCCAAAATTTCTTGTGCTCTACAGAGGAGATATCGTTTCCACATATATGTTGACCGATGCCAGGTATGCCCTTTTGTTCTTGGCTTTCACGTGCATGAGTTACAGCATGCCATCCGGCAAAAACAAGGAGAATAAGGCATATAGCCGCTGGATTTTCTTCAATATACGGCCAAATGAGATTGCCCGGATCATAGAGCATCTGCAGAAAGGTACGTTTGTCCCTACCAGGGGGGCTAATGTCTATAAGCAACATAATCTCTCGAATTTCCTACAAAAGGAAGTGCCAATGGGTTCAGAAACTTGTCTGGAAAACAGCGACGAATGATGTTCTTTGACTTTCAGGGCAAAAAAGTGCTTCTTAAGGCCGTATTTGAGGGTACTCCGGGCCTCCTGGCGCAAGCGGGGACTATTTTCTGGATTCGCACGCTCACCACGAGCTGTTTGAGTACTTGTGGGTCCGACACGGACTCCGAATGACAAAATTATGACCGTTTTAGTGAACATCTCTCCATTCTATGGCAGTCCTTCAAAGTACTTCATTTTCTCGTGCGCTTTCTGCCTGATTGCCCCAAAATTTCTTGTCCTCTATAGAGGAGATATCGTTTCCACATATATATTGACCGATGCCAGGTATGCCCTTTTGTTCTTGGCTTTCACATGCACGAGTTACAGCATGCCATCCGGCAAATACAAGGAGAATAAGGCATATAGCCGCTGGATTTTCTTCAATTTATGGCCAAATGAGATTGCCCGGATCATAGAGCATCTGCATAAAGGTACGTTTGTCCCTACCAGGGGGGCTAATGTCTATAAGCAACATAATCTCTCAAATTTCCTTCAAAATGAAGTGCCAATGGGTTCAGAAACTTGTCTGATGGAAAAACAGCGACGAATGATGTTCTTTGACTTTCAGGGCAAAAAAGTCCTGCTTAAGGCCGTATTTGAGGGCACTCCGGGCCTCCTAGCGCAAGAGGGGAGTATTTTCAGGATTTGCGTGCTCGCCACGAACAGTTTGAGTACTTGTGGGTCCGACACGGACTCCGATGTCAAAATTATGACCATTTTAGTGAACATCTCTCCATTCTATGGCAGTCCTTGAAAGTACTTCATTATCTCGTGCGCTTATTGCCTGATTGCCCCAAAATTTCTTGTCCTCTATTGTGGAGATATCGTTTCCACATATATATTGACCGATGCCGGTATGCCCTTTTGTTCTTGGCTTTCGCGTGCATGAGTTCTGACATGCCATCCGTGAAAACCGGAGAATAAGGCATATAGCCGCTGGATTTTCTTCAATATCTGACCAAATGAGATTGCCGGATCATAGAGCATCTGCAGAAGGACGCGTTTGTCCCTACCGGGGGCTAATGTCTATAAGCAACATAATCTCTCGAATTTCCTACAAAAGGAAGTGCCAATGGGTTGAAACTTGTCGGAAAACAACGGACGAATGATGTTCTTTGACTTTCGGGGCTAAAAAGTCCTTCTTAAGGCCGATTTGAGGTACTCCGGGCCTCCTAAGCATAGCGGACTATTTTCTGGATTCAGCGCTCACCGCGAGCCGTTTGAGTACTTGTGGGTCCGACACGGACTCCGAATGACAAAATTATGACCGTTTTACTGAACATCTCTCCATTCTATGGCAGTCCTTCAAAGTACTTCATTTTCTCGTGTGCTTTTTGCCTGATTGCCCCAAAATTTCTTGTCCTCTATAGAGGAGATATCGTTTCCACATATATATTGACCGATGCCAGGTATGCCCTTTTGTTCTTGGCTTTCATGCACGTGAGTTACAGCACGCCATCCGGCGAAAACAAGGAGAATAAGGCATATATCCCCTTGATTTTCTTCAATTTACGGCCAAATGAGATTGCCCGGATCATAGAGCATCTGCATAAAGGTACGTTTGTCCCTACCAGGGGGGCTAATGTCTATAAGCAACATAATCTCTCGAATTTCCTTCAAAAGGAAGTGCCAATGGGTTCAGAAACTTGTCTGATGGAAAAACAGTGACGAATGATGTTCTTTGACTTTCAGGGCCAAAAAGTCCTGCTTAAGGCCGTATTTGAGGGCACTCCGGGCCTCCTAGCGCAAGCGGGGAGTATTTTCAGGATTTGCGTGCTCGCCACAAACAGTTTGATTACTTGTGCGTCCGACACGGACTCTGATGTCAAAATTATGACCATTTTAGTGAACATCTCTCCATTCTATGGCAGTCCTTGAAAGTACTTCATTTTCTTGTGCGCTTTTTGCCTGAATGCCACAAAATTTCCTGTGCTCTATAGAGGAGATATCGTTTCCACATATATGTTGACCGATGCCAGGTATGCCCTTTTGTTCTTGGCTTTCGTGCATGAGTTCTGACATGCCATCCGCGAAAACAAGGAGAATAAGGCATATAGCCGCTGGATTTTCTTCAATTCTGGCCAAATGAGATTGCCGGATCATAGAGCATCTGCAGAAGGTACGTTTGTCCCTACCAGGGGGGCTAATGTCTATAAGCAACATAATCTCTCGAATTTCCTACAAAAGGAAGTGCCAATGGGTTCAGAAACTTGTCTGAAAAACAGCGACGAATGATGTTCTTTGACTTTCAGGGCAAAAAAGTCCTTCTTAAGGCCGTATTTGAGGGTACTCCGGGCCTCCTAGCGCAAGCGGGGACTATTTTCTGGATTCACGCGCTCACCGCGAGCCGTTTGAGTACTTGTGGGTCCGACACGGACTCCGAATGACAAAGTTATGACCGTTTTAGTGAACATCTCTCCATTCTATGGCAGTCCTTGAAAGTATTTCATTTTCTCGTGCGCTTTTTGCCTGATTTTCCCAAAACTTCTTGTCCTCTATATAGGAGATATCGTTTCCATATATATATTGACCGATGCCAGGAATGCCCTTTTGTTCTTGGCTTTCACGCGCGTGAGTTACAGCATGCCATCCGACGAAAACAAGGAGAATAAGGCATATAGCCGCTGGATTTTCTTCAATTTACGGCCAAATGAGATTGCCCGGATCATAGAGCATCTGCATAAAGGTACGTTTGTCCCTACCAGGGGGGCTAATGTGATGTAGGGTGGAACCCTAATTCGTCGATCTTTCACGTTTGGAGGGGATCCTACGGGGAAAACACGAAGAACACGCGGAAGCACAAAGGGAAAACACGGGGAAACGAGAGAGAATCACTCAACCAACAAGGGAATCGATCACACAAGTGCTAGATCACCATACACATAAGAGATTCACGAGATCCAAAATCAACAAAGGACGATACAAAAGGTAACCGGGTTCTTCTCTGTGAGGAGGTCTTGATGGTCTTCCCTTGAAGGGGTCTTGAATCCGCTTGGGGGATCTTCTCCGTAGAGGTCCTGAGCTCCGAGGAGAAGTAACCAAGTGGATGAGCAAAGCTCTCACACAAAATATATCCACCACCAATCCGAGTTCCTTGCGTATTCGATTTGTTTTCGGGATCCATCTAATTTCCGATTCGTGTTTCCTTATGCGAGTAGGTTTGATTCCAGCAATCTTTTGTCGTCCGTAGAAGAGGTTGGTTTCCAAAAAAGTGTCCGAAACCACCCTCCGTTTAGGCCCAAAATTTTCCAAAAGCACGGGATAAAAAATTTCGGCTATCCTATTTTAGGTGTTTCTAAGCGTTTTGAGCGATCGCCGTTATAGAAAGTTTTTTGACCCGTTTCAGTTTTTGGGTCAGGCGAAAAAAAAAAATATTTGGTCGAAAAATTTCGTGCCCATCCTGTCGATTTGACACAGGAAGAGTTTTGAGACACTCGCCATTATAGTGATTTTTCTTAAAAAAAAAAGCAGCGCAAAAAAAAAAAGCGCAAAAAAAAAAAGCGAAAAAAAATTCAGAGTGTGCTTTTCCTTTGTTTACGTGCAGCGTCGTGATTTTGTTAGTGTTCTAGGCTCGCGTCTCTAGCACGGTCTAGCCTAGGACCAGACACTAAGACCAGCAACTGACACGACGATGCAACGATAATTCAACTATACCAACTTGAATAGAAAATTGCAAAGGCTCGGTGGCTTGGATAAAAGATGAACAGATCTAACTTTTTGTGGCTTTTCATGGACTATAGGTATGAATGCGGTCGATCTAAACTGTGAAAAACTGTAAAATCTCACGAGCAACCTGAAAACTGATACCACTTGATAGAGGCTAGGGTGTCGATCTTCGATGACATGATAACTATTGATTTGGTGGAAGCGACTTTGGCGATCCGACTACAAGCGTGCGCTGACGTTGCGCCTTAGCAATCGCTAAACCAACTCCGAGAGGTTATTGCCACGGAGCACAATCAACCTGACCACGAAGGTCTATTCCTGCAAGCAATCGAAGAACAAGCAAGAATATGATAAAAGCAATCTGAATATTGCGAGTATGTATGAAGTATTGATAATGGTGGGGATCCGTAAGCGGTCTTGGTCAGTTGGACACAAACAAGTACATGAAGTTGCAATGGCTAACTTTAACTAAACAAATCCCACAAAAAGCTACTAGATGGATCTACTTATATAGGAGCAAGGGTGGCCAAGGAGGTGGGAGGCGTCCCAAGGCAGCCTAAAACTAACCTACGTCATACAAGGCCAATGGGCCCAAGTGGAGTAACACCTTTGGACTTGTAGTTGACTCGGATTCTGGTGCAGCGTCAGATTGTTTCGTCCACAACTCAACGCTCGGGACGGCTTTGGTGATTCAATTGTGCTGGATAGAGCATGAAATCTACTTTCCAACAAAAATCACAATTCAGTCCGTATGAAAAAGTTGTTGATGTTTTGGAGTCAGGTATGTCTGTGCAGTCGAATCTGAATCCAGAACGTGAGAGACTTGGACTCTATCTTCTCTTGGCCCAAAAGTGACGTGAGAAGACTTTAACAGCACCTAAACTTCTCCTTTTCCTATCTTCATATGGATTGTACAAATGTCCACACACCTGCAATTAGACAAAACACAAAAGTATGTAGTATTTTTGTTTTGGATAACATAAATATATTATTGAATAGTTTGCACTAGAAATCACCTGACAAATATGCATGTATGCAATATTTTGGTCTTATCCAAGGTAGTCATGTCCTCATCATCCTCCCTTCTTGAAAACAAAGCCGTCAATCGTTGCAATCTGAAATGTGGCTAACAAAAGAGACAAGGTGTACATGTTTGTATATGTATCGTCATCCATTTTACTTCCCTTGATTTTTGCATATATGACACATGAATAGATGAGTAACACATAGTTCATAAAATCTAAAGCCAACAAATTAGCACAAGAACTAGAAGGCATGAAAATATTGCAACTCAGTTTGCACATGTAAGTGAAGCTCTTATTTATTTCAAAAGATTGACAATGTTCATCATTAAACCATCCCAACATTGGTGAATAAACCTTACTTGCATCAAATTTACATGCTACAATATGCTAAATAAGCAAACATGCAATGAGTCATTCGACACAGAATCATCACCAAGATTAGAGGTCATATCAAAAGCGATTAAACATTGATTCTTTTGCATCAACATTAATTCAATGGGTGCACTCAAAATTGTTGGTATTTCAGTTGTTTGATCACATGACGCATTCATGACATATCAAATTCTCTAAAATAGGTGTTGTGCTCAAATCACCGGTAACTCAACACATGATGCATTCAAGTTAACTAGGGATGCATCATTCTCATGTCATTATATCATCAATACCTTCTTTATTGTAATAGCAAAGGCGTGGCTGATGTAGGTACAGCGTAGACAATGCACCATACTCTTGAGATGATGTCGCTCACAATCAGGTGGGGCTTCTCTAGTAGGTGCAACGGTGGAGGAACCAACCGGCGGTGGTCACATGAACTGGAATAGTAGTTGTTGTAGTCACCCAATGCATCCTCCTGTAACTGTCTCTCAAAAGTACAAGCACGAACATATACCGGTAATGCAACGAGGAATATACTGAAATCTTGCCTGAATATCATGGTTCAAACCACCAAAAATCTATTCATTGTATCATACTCAGATTCTTCTATGTCACAATGATGCATATAAGATTTGAACTCTTGGTAGTAAGTATGAACAGTGTTATTGCCTTGTTTAAATTGTTCAAATTTTGAAGCAATTCAGCGATAGTGGAGGAAAAAAACTGTTTCTCATTACATCTTTCAAATCTTTCAAGTTGTGGGTTGGTTATCAATGTTTTTCTTACAATGCACTCCACCAACAGAAGCAAAACCAGTAAATGCTCTAGTGGCAGCTCATACTCGCTCAAGTTCAGAAAAACATGCTGACTAAAAACTTGTTCTACTTCAAGCTCCCAAGCTAGATAAATAGCAGGATTAAATCTACCCTCAAATGACGGTAAGAGCTAACCTGGCCGTGCTTGTGTGTGTTGTCCCAACTCGTGATGGTGAAGATGTGTTAATAGTCAAGAACTTCTATCTCGAAACCTGTCATGATTAGTAGAAACAAGAAACAAAATTCAAGAATAATGTTCCTATGAACTACTAGGATGTGGTTGTAAAGTGCTCACATAAAGCAAATATCAATATCTTACAAATTCTTACCATGCGGCGGTGGTGACAGGCAACCAGCGGTGTCAAGTAACTCTGAAGATTGTGTAAGCGATTGCGAGGGAACGTACATATACAGTGTAGAAATATGTGGAGCTGGGTTGGCTATATATGGTAGCAAAAATTTAGCAATAATCAATTCAAAGATGCAATGTTGAATAAGCGCTCAACTGACGGTACTGTGCTGGTCCTAGGCTGGACCGGACTAGAGGCGAGCCTAGAACACTAATGAGGTCACGGCGTAGCACAACTAGCATCAATGAAGGATACTAAGTAGCTCTTGACAGCAAGATATAAGTGAAGATCTGGAATGATGAAGATAATGATGAAAAACAACTGCCAAGGACATACAACAACTCTCTCTCAACTTTCCTCTTGAAAAGTTTGAGCCAATTTTCTGATAAATTCTTTCAAAGAATGCTACTAACTCAAGCTTTCCAATGCAAAAAGAATCACTCAATTCCGAGTTGATATGAGAGTCAAAGAATTCTAAAACCGGCCTGAAAATTGGAACAAGCTGTGTTCACGAACTTCAGAGGGCAAAAGACCTATTTAGAAGCCGATTTTGAGGTGTCAAATAATGAACTAGCTTCTGCAACTATTTAGATGCGGCTCGTTGCTAGCTTCAATTTGAGTACTCACGGACCAAAACGGACTTCGTATGAGAGAATACCCGTTTTACTGAACAGTGCGCAAAACAGATTCCAATCCGAATTCAGGTACGAGATTGATTCTAGATAGATCCGTTTTTTTCTTCTCTCTTTTTTCCTCACGCTTTTTTTTCTTCTCTCTTTTTCCTTTTCTCTCTTTTTTGGCTCTTTTTTTCTCCTCTTTCCAACACAAACTAGATAAGATGCAGATTGGATCGGCGAAGATGTGAATGGCCTCAACTATGATTATAACAATAAATAGCGCGTGGCACATGGTGGAAATTAATAGATGGGATGGTGGACAGCGGAAGGATAATGATGCAGCGTGGCGTGACTAATGTAACAGAACTAAACTCTAAAGGAACTGAACACTAAGACCAGCAACTGACAGCGATGCAACCGATAATTCAACTATGCAAGCAACGAATAGAAAATTGCAAAGGCTCGAACTGGCTTGGATAAAGATGAACAGATCTAACTTTTTTGTGGCTTTTCATGGACTATAGGTATGAATGACGAGATCGATCTAAACTATGAAAAACTGTAAAATCTCACGAGCAACCTGAAAACTGATACCACTTGATAGAGGCTAAGGGTGTCCCGATCTTCGATGACATGATAACTATTGATTTGGTGGAGAACGACTTTGGCGATCCGACTACAAGCGTGCCTGACGTTGCGCCTTAGCAATCGCTAAACCAACTCCGAGAGGTTATTGACCACGCGGAGCACAATCAACCTGACCACGAAGGTCTATTCCTGCAAGCAATCGAAGAACAAGCAAGAATATGATAAAGCAATCTGAATATTGCGAGTATGTATGAAGTATTGATAATGGTGGGGATCCGTAAGCGGTCTTGGTCTGTCGTTGGACACAAACAAAGTACATGAAGTTGCAATGGCTAACTTTTAACTAAACAAATCCCCAGCAAAAGCTACTAGATGGATCTACTTATAGGAGCAGGGTGACGGAAGGAGGTGGGAGAACGTCCCAAGGCAGCCTAAAACTAACCCTACGTCGTACAAGGCCAATGGGCCCAAGTGGAGGTGACGTAACACCTTTGGACTTGGTTTGACTCGGATTCTGGTGCAGCGTCAGATTGTTTCGTCCACAACTCAACGCTCGGACGACTTTTAAGGTGATTCAATTGTGCTGGATAGAGCATGAAATCTACTTTCAACAAAAAAGAATCACCCAATTCAGATCCGTATGAAAAAGTTGTTGATGTTTTGAGTCAGGTATGTCTGTGGTCGAATCTGAATCCAGAACGTGAGAGACTTGGACTCTATCTTCTCTTGGCCCAAAAGTGACGTGAAGACTTTTGAACAGCACCTAAACTTCTCCTTTTCCTTATCTTCATATTTGGATTGTACAAATGTCTCATACACCTGCAATTAGACAAAACACAAAAGTATGTGAAGTATTTCTGTTTTGGATAACATAAATATATTATTGAATAGTTTGCACTAGAAATCACGACAACAAATATGCATGTATGCAATATTTTTGGTCTTATCCAAGGTAGTCATGTCCTCATCATCCTCCCTTCTTGAAAAAAGCCGTCCTCGGCGTTGCTTAATCTGAAATGTGGCTAACAAAGAGACAAGGTGTACATGTTGTATATGTATCGTCATCCATTTTACTTCCCTTAATTTTTGCATATATGACACATGAATAGATGAGTAACACATAGTTCATAAAATCTAAAGCCAACAAATTAGCACAAGAACTAGAAGGCATGAAAATATTGCAACTCAGTTTGCACATGTAAGTGAAGCTCTTATTTATTTCAAAAGATTGACAATGTTCATCATTAAACCATCCCAACATTGGTGAATAAACCTTACTTGCATCAAATTTACATGCTACAATATGCTTAAATAAGCAAACATGCAATGAGTCATTCAACAGAATCATCACCAAGATTAGAGGTCATATCAAAAGCGATTAAACATTGATTCTTTTGCATCAACAGTTAATTCAATGGGTACTCAAAATTGTTGGTATTTCAGTTGTTTGATCACATGCGCATTCATGACAGTATCAAGATTCTCTAAAATAGGTGTTGTGCTCAAATCACCAGGTAACTCAACACATGATGCATTCAAGTTAACTAGGGATGCATCATTCTCATGTGATTATATCATCAATACCTTTACTGTTACCTTATCTTAAAGAGCGTAGCGATGTAGGTACGTAGACAATGCACCATACTCTTGAGATGATGTCGCGCTCACAATCCGGTGGGGCTTCTCTAGTAGGTCTGTGGTGGAGGAACCAACCGGCGGTGGTCAGCATGAACTGGAATAGTAGTTGTTGTAGTCACCCAATGCATCCTCCTGCTGTCTCTCAAAAGTACAAGCACGAACATACATACCGGTAATGCAACGAGGAATATCTGAAATCTTGCCTGATATCATGGTTCAAACCACCAAAAATCTATTCATTATATCATACTCAGATTCTTCTATGTCACAATGATGCATATAAGATTTGAACTCTTGGTAGTAAGTGAACAGTGTTATTGCCTTGTTTAAATTGTTCAAATTTGAAGCAATTCACGACGATAGTAAGGAGGGAAAAACTGTTTCTCATTACATCTTTCAAATCTTTCCAAGTTGTGGGTTGGTTATCAATGTTTTACAATGCACCTCCACCAAGCAGAAGCAAAACCAGTAAATGCTCTAGTGGCAGCTTACTGCTCAAGTTCAGAAAAAACATGCTGACTAAAAACTTGTTCTACTTCAAGCTCCCAAGCTAGATAAATAGAGGATTAAATCTACCCTCAAATGACGGTAAAGAGCTAACCTGGCCATGTGCTTGTGTGTGTTGTCCCAACTCTCGTGATGGTGAAGATGTGTTAAATGGTCCAAGAACTTCTCTCTGAAACCTGTCATGATTAGTAGAAACAAGAAACAAAATTCAAGAATAATGTTCCTATGAACTACTAGGATGTGGTTGTAAAGTGCTCAGTAAAGCAAATATCAATATCTTACAAATTCTTACCATCCGGCGGTGGTGACGGGCAACCAGCGGTGTCAAGTAACTCTGAAGATTGTGTAGCGATTGCCAGGAGCGTATATACAGTGTAGAAATATGTGGAGCTGGGTTGGCTATATATGGTAGCAAAAATTTAGCAATAATCAATTCAAAGATGCAATGTTGAATAAACGCTCATGACGGTACTGTGCTGGTCTAGGCTAGACCGGACTAGAGGCAGCGAGCCTAGAACACTAATGAGGTCGCAATGCTTTAGCATCAATGAAGGATACTAAGTAGCTCTTGACAGCAAGATATAAGTGAAGATCTAGCGGCAGTGAAGATAATGATGAAAAACAACGCCAAGCAGGACATACAACTCTCTCAACTTTCCTCTTGAAAAGTTTGAGCCAATTTTCTGATAAATTCTTTCAAAGAATGCTACTAACTCAAGCTTTCCAATGCAAAAGAATCACTCAATTCGAGTTGATATGAGAGTCAAAAGAATTCTAAAACGGCCTGAAAAATTGGAACAAGCTGTGTTCACGAACTTCAGAGGAAAAAGACCTATTTAGAAGCCGATTTTGAGGTGTCAAATAATGAACTAGCTTCTGCAACTATTTACTGGGCTCGTTGCTAGCTTCAATTTGAGTACTCAGGAGCAAAACGGACTTGAGGAAGATACACCCGTTTTACTGAACAGTCGCAAAAACAGATTCAATCCGAATTCAGGTACGAGATTGATTCTAGATAGATCCGTTTTTCTTCTCTCTTTTTTTTTTCCTCCGCTTTTTTCTTCTCTCTTTTTTCCTTTTTTCTCTCTCTTTTTTTCGCTCTTTTTTTTCTCCCTCTTTCCAACACAAACTAGATAAGATGCAGATTGGATCAGGCGAAGATGTGAATGGCCTCAACTATGATTATAACAATAAATAGCGCGTGGCACATGGTGGAAATTAATAGATGGGATGGTGGACAGCGGAAGGATAATGATGCAGCGGTGGCGTGACTAATGAACAGAACTCGAAACTCTAAAGGAACTAGACACTAAGACCAGCAACTGACACGACGATGCAACCGATAATTCAACTATGCAAGCAACGAATAGAAAATTGCAAAACTCAGTTGGCTTGGATAAAAGATGAACAGATCTAACTTTTTTGTGGCTTTTCATGGACTATAGGTATGAATGACAGATGCGATCTAAACTGTGAAAAACTGTAAAATCTCACGAGCAACCTGAAAACTGATACCACTGATGAGGCTAAGGGTGTCGATCTTTCGATGACATGATAACTATTGATTTGGTGGAGAGCGACTTTGTGATCCGACTACAAAGCGTGCCGCGACGTTGCGTATAGCAATCGCTAAACCAACTCCGAGTTATTGACCAGCGAGGGCACAATCAACCTGACCACGAAGGTCTATTCCTGCAAGAATCGAAGAACAAGCAAGAATATGATAAAAGCAATCTGAATATTGCGGTATGTATGAAGTATTGATAATGGTGGGGATCCGTAGCGGTCTTGGTCTGATGCGTTGGACACAAACAAAGTACATGAAGTTGCAATGGCTAACTTTTAACAAATCCCACAAAAGCTACTAGATGGATCTACTTATATAGGAGCAAGGGGTGGCGGCCAAGGAGGTGGGAGAACGTCCCAAGGCAGCCTAAAACTAACCCTACGTCGTACAAGGCCAATGGGCCCAAGTGGAGTGACGTAACACCTTTGGACTTGTAGTTTGACTCGGATTCTGGTGCAGCGTCAGATTGTTTCGTCCACAACTCAACGCTCCGGACGGCTTTTAAGGTGATTCCAATTGTGCTGGATAGAGCATGAAATCTACTTTCAACAAAAAAGAATCACCCAATTCAGTCCGTATGAAAAAGTTGTTGATGTTTTGAGTCAGGTATGTCTGTGCAGTCCGAATCTGAATCCAGAACGTGAGAGACTTGGACTCTATCTTCTCTTGGCCCAAAAGTGACGTGAGAAGACTTTTTGAACAGCACCTAAACTTCTCCTTTTCCCTTATCTTCATATGTGGATTGTACAAATGTCTCATACACCTGCAATTAGACAAAACACAAAAGTATGTGAAGTATTTCTGTTTTGGATAACATAAATATATTATTGAATAGTTTGCACTAGAAATCACTGACAAATATGCATGTATTATTTTGGTCTTATCCAAGGTAGTCATGTCCTCATCATCCTCCCTTCTTGAAAACAAAGCCGTCCTCGGCGTTGCTTAATCTGAAATGTGGCTAACAAAGAGACAAGGTGTACATGTTGTATATGTCGTCATCCATTTTACTTCCCTTAATTTTTGCATATATGACACATGAATAGATGAGTAACTTGCATAGTTCATAAAATCTAAAGCCAACAAATTAGCACAAGAACTAGAAGGCATGAAAATATTTTTGTTCTGGATATCATAAATATATTATTGAATAGTTTGCACTAATCACGACAAATATGCATGTATGCAATATTTTGGTCTTATCAAGAGTAGTCATGTCCTCATCAAAAGAAGTCTTAGCAAGGTCGTGTTGAGGCACTCGGGCCTCTGGCGTAAGCGGGGTATGTTCAGGATTTACCGCGCTGCGCCACGAGCAGTTTGAGTCTTATGGGTCGACACGGACTCAGATATCAAAATTATGACCGTTTTAGTGAACATCTCTCCATTCTATGGCAGTCCTAAGTACTTCATTATCTCGTCGCGCTTATTGCCCACAGTTGCCCCAAAATTTCTTGTCCTCTATTGTGGAATATCGTTTCCACATATATATTGACCGATGCCAGGGTATGCCCTTTTGTTCTTGGCTTTCGGCGTGCATGAGTTACAACATGCCATCCGGCGAAAACCAGGAGAATAAGGCATATAGCACGCTGGATTTTCTTCAATTCTGACCAAATGAGATTGCCGGATCATAGAGCATCTGCAGAAAATGCGTTTGTCCTACCAGGGGGCTAATGTCTATAAGCAACATAATATCTGGAATTTCCTTCAAAGTGCCAATGGGTTGGCTTGTCTGAAAAAGCGACGAATGATGTTCTTTGACTTTTGGGCCAAAAGTCCTGCTTAGACGTGTTGAGGCACTCGGGCCCTCTGGCGCAAGCGGAGTATTTTCTGGATTATACGCTACTTAGAGCAGTTTGATGCGTGGTCCGTACGGAATCAGAATAACAAAATTATGCCGTTTTAGTGAACATCTGTCCATTCTATGGCGGTCCTTGAAAATACTTCATTTTCTCGTGCTCTTTTGCTACGATTGCCCAAAATTTCTTGTCCTCTATAGAGGAATATCGCTTCCACACATATATTGGCGATGCCATGAATGCCCTTTGTTCTTGGCTTTCCCTTTGAAATGGCGCCATCCGTGAAAACAAGGAGAGTCGGGAATATAGCCGCTGGATTTTCTTCAATTTACGGTAAATGAGATTACTGGATCATAGGCATCTGCGAGAAAGATGCGTTTGTCCCTACCAGGGGGCTAATGTCTATAAGCAACATAATCTCTTGAATTTCCTTCAAAAGAAAGTGCCAATGGGTTGAAAACTTGTCTAAAAACAGCCCGAATGGTGTTCTCGACTTTCGGGGCCAAAAAGTCGTGCTTAAGGCTGATTTGAGGTACTCTGGGCCTCTGGCCTTGGTGAGAATATTTTTGGATTCACGGCGCTCGTGCAGAGCAGTTTAGTACTTGTGGGTCACACGGACTCTGAATGAAAAAATTATGACCGTTTTAGTGAACATCTCTCCATTCTATGGCAGTCCTTGAAAGCTTCATTTTCTCAAATTTTGCACTGATTTTCCCAAAATTCTTATCCTCTATAGAGAGATATCGTTTCTACATATATATTGACCGATGCCAGGAATGCCCTTTTGTTCTTGTCTTTCCAGCGTGATTACAGCATGCCATCCGGCTCAAGAGAATAAGGCATATAGCATCAATTTCTTTAATTCGGCCAAATGAGATTTCCGGATGATGAGCATCTACATAAGAATGCGTTTGTCCCTACGGGGGGCTAATGTCTATAAGCAACATAATCTCGAATTTCCTTCAAAGGAAGTGCCAATGGGTTGGCTTGTCTGAAAAACAGCGATGAATGATGTTCTTTGACTTTCGGGGCCAAAAGTCACCTTAAGGCCGTATTGCGGGCCTCCGGGCCTCTGGCGCCATGGCGATATTTTCAGGATTTGCGTGCTACGCCACGAACAGTTTAGTACTTGTGGTTCGACACGGACTCCAAATGTCAAAATTATGTTCATTTAGTGAACATCTCTCCATTCTATGGCAGTCCTTGATACTTCATTTTCGTCGCTTTTTGCCTAATTGCTAAAATTTCTTGTCCTCTATAGAGGAATATCGTTTTCCATATATATTGACCGATGCAGTATGCCTTTTGTTCTTGGCTTTCACAAGCATGAGTTACATATGCCATCCGGCGAAAACAACGAGAATAAGTCATATGCTTGTTCGATTTTCTTCAATTCACGGACAAATGAGATTGCGGATCATAGAGCATCTGCGAAAAGGTATGTTTGTCCCTGAAGGCAATGTCTATAAACATAATCTCTCGAATTTCCTTCAAAGGAAGTGCCAATGGGTTGAAACTTGTCATAAAAACAGCGATGAATGATGTTCTTTGACTTTCGGGGCCAAAAAGTCTGTAGGCCGTATTTGAGGGCACTCCGGGCCTCCTGGCATAGCGTGGAGTATTTTTCAGATTAAGCGTGCTCGCCATGGCAGTTTAGTACTTGTGGGTCAACGGACTCAGAATGACAAAATGGCCGCTTTAGTGAACATCTCTCATTCTATGGCATCCTTGAAAGTACTTCATTTCTTGTGCGCTTTTTGCTGATTGCCCTATAGAGGAATCGTTTCCACATATATGTTGACGATGCGGGTATGCCCTTTGTTCTTGGCTTTCCGTGCATGAGTTCGCATGCCATCCGTAACAAGAGAATAAGGCATATAGCGGATTTTCTTCAATTCTGGCCAA
This sequence comes from Aegilops speltoides, assembly GCA_021437245.1. Classification (NCBI taxonomy): domain Eukaryota; kingdom Viridiplantae; phylum Streptophyta; class Magnoliopsida; order Poales; family Poaceae; genus Aegilops; species Aegilops speltoides. The sequence continues at coordinate 30,314 of JAHHZJ010002322.1, forward strand.
AGGTGCCGGATCATAGGCATCTGCAGAAAGATACGTTTGTCCGTGCAGGGGCTAATGTCTATAAGCAACATAATCTCTAATTTCCTTCAAAGGGAAGTGCCAATGGGTTGAAACTTATGCGAAAAGCAATGACGAATTATGTTCTTTGACTTTCAGGGCCAAAAGTCCTTATAAGGCCGTGTTGAGGCTCTCTAGCCTCCTAAGCATAGCGGAGTATTTTCAGGATTGCGTGCTTTCGCCACGAACAGTTTAGTACTTGTGGGTCCGACCACGGACTCAGATGTCAAAATTATGACCATTTTAGTGAACATCTCTCCATTCTATGGCGAGTCCTTGAAAGTACTTCATTTTCTTGTCTTTTGCTGAATGCCCCAAAATTTCTTGTGCTCTATAGAGGAGATATCATTTCCACATATATGTTGACCGATGCCACGTGTGCCTTTTGTTCTTGGCTTTCCACGTGCATGAGTTCTGACATGCCATCCGTGAAAACAAGAGAATAAGGCATATAGCACTGGATTTTCTTCAATTCTACGCAAATGAGATTGCGGATCATAGAGCATCTGTAGAAATGCGTTTGTCCCTACCGGAGGGCTAATGTCTATAACAACATAATCTCTCAATTTCCTACAAAAGGAAGTGCCAATGAAATTGAAACTTATGCGGAAAACAGCGTGAATGATGTTCTTTGACTTTCGAGGCAAAAGTCCTTCTTAAGGCGTATTTGAGGTACTCCGGGCCTCTAAGCATAGCGGACTATTTCTTGATTCAGCATCGCGAGCCGTTTAGTACTATGGTCGACCACGGACTCGAATGAAAACAAATTATGACCGTTTAGTGAACATCTCTCCATTCTATGATCCTTCAAGTACTTCATTTCTCGTAGCTTTTTGCACATTGCCCCAAAATTTCTTGTGCTCTCTGGAGGAGATATCGTTTCCACATATGTTGACCGATGCGGGTATGCCCTTTTGTTCTTGGCTCACGTGCATGAGTTACAGCATGCCATCCGGCAAAAACAAGAGAATAAGGCATATAGCCGCTGGATTTTCTTCAATATCTGTTGAATGGATTGCGGGATCATAGACATCTGCAGAAGAATACGTTTGTCCCTACCGAGGGGCTAATGTCTATAAGCAACATAATCTCTCGAATTTCCTACAAAGGAAGTGCCAATGGGTTGAAACTTATGCAGAAAACAGCGACGAATGATGTTCTTTGACTTTGAGGCAAAAAGTGCTTCTTAAGGCCGTATTTGAGGGTACTCCGGGCCTCTGGCATGCGGACTATTTCTGGATTCGCACGCTCACCGAGCTGTTTGAGTACTTAATGGGTCCGACGGACTCGAATGACAAAATTATGACCGTTTTAGTGAACATCTCTCCATTCTATGGCAGTCCTTGGTACTTCATTTCGTCGCTTCTTACTTTGATTGCCCCAAAATTTCTTGTCCTCTATAGAGAATATCGTTTCCATATATATTGACGATGCGGTATGCCCTTTTGTTCTTGGCTTTCCATGCAGTTCAAGCATATCCAAGCAAATACAAGAGAATAAGGCATATAACCGCTGGATTTTCTTCAATTTATGGCCAAATGAGATTGCCCATAGAGCATCGCATAAAGGCGTTGTCCCTACGAGGCTAATGTCTATAAGCAACATAATCTCTCAAATTTCCTTCAAAATGAAGTGCCAATGGGTTGAAAACTTGTCGATGGAAAACAAGCGAATGATGTTCTTTGACTTTGGGCAAAAAAGTCTGCTTAAGGCGTATTTGAGGGCACTCCGGGCCTCCTAAGCGCCAAGGGGTATTTTTCGAGTTGCGTGCTCGCCACGAACAGTTTGAGTACTTGTGGGTCCGACCACGGACTCGATGTCAAAATTATGACCATTTTAGTGAACATCTCTCATTCTATGGCAGTCCTTGAAAGTACTTCATTATCTCGATGGCTTATTGCGATTGCCCCAAAATTTCTTGTCCTCTATTGTGGAATATCGTTTCCACATATATATTGACCGATGCCGAGGGTATGCCTTTTGTTCTTGCTTTGGCGTGCATGAGTTCTGACATGCCATCCGTGAAAACCAGGAGAATAAGGCATATAGCCCTTGGATTTTCTTCAATATCTGACCAAATAAGTTGCCGGATCATAGAGCATCTCGAGAAAGATGCGTTTGTCCCTACCGAAGGCTAATGTCTATAAGCAACATAATCTCTCAATTTCCTACAAAAGAAGTGCCAATGGGTTCAACTTGCGGAAAACAACGGCGAATGATGTTCTTTGACTTTGAGGCTAAAGTCCTTCTTAAGGCCGTATTTGAGGGTACTCCGGGCCTCCTAAGCGCCAGCGGACTATTTTTCTGGATGGCTCACATGAGCCGTTTAATTACGTAGATTAAAACCGGACTCCGAATAACAAAATTATGACCGTTTCTTGAACATCTCTCATTCTGGCGGTCCTTCAAGTACTTCATTTTCGTGTGCTTTTTGCCTGATTGCCCCAAATTTCTTGTCCTCTATAGAGATATCGTTTCCATATATGACCGATGCCAGGTATGCCCTTTTGTTCTTGGCTTTCGCTTGCATTAATTCTGACCGCCATCAAAAACAAGGAGATAAGGCATATATCCCTTGATTTTCTTCAATTTACGGCCATAAGTTGCCGGATCATAGACATGCATAAAAGTACGTTTGTCCCTAGAGGCTAATGTCATAAGCAACATAATCTCTAATTTCCTTCAAAAGGAAGTGCCATGGGTTCAGAAGCATGCGATGGAAACGTGTGAATGATGTTCTTTGACTTTGGGGCCAAAAGTCACATGAGAGCCGTGTTGAGGTTTTCGGGCCTCTAAGCATGGCGGTATTTTCAGGATTTGCGTGCTTTCGCCACAAACATTTGATTACTTGTGCGTCGACCACGGACTCGATGTCAAAATTATGACCATTTTAGTGAACATCTCTCCATTCTATGGCGGTCCTTGAAAGTACTTCATTTTCTTGTCTTTTTGCCTGAATGCCACAAAATTTCCTGTGCTCTATAGAGGAGATATCGTTTCCACATATATGTTGACGATGCGGTATGCCCTTTTGTTCTTGGCTCCGTTATGCAGGTTACAGCATGCCATCCGTGAAAACAAGGAGAATAAGGCATATAGCCGCTGGATTTTCTTCAATTCTGACCAAATGAGATTGCGGATCATAGAGCATCTGCAGAAAATCGTTTGTCCTACCGAGGGCTAATGTCTATAGCAACATAATCTCTCGAATTTCCTACAAAAGGAAGTGCCAATGGGTTCGAAACATGCGAAAACAGCGAATGATGTTCTTTGATTTCGGGGCAAGTCCTTCTTAAGGCGTGAGGTACTCAAGGGCTCCTAAGCATAGCGAAGACTATTTTCTGGATTCACGCTCCATGGACGTTTAGTACTTGTGGGTCGACCACGGACTCGAATGACAAAGTTATGACCGTTTTAGTGAACATCTCTCCATTCTATGCGTTCTTGAAAGTATTTCATTTTTCGTCTTTGCACGATTTTCCCAAAACCTTGTCCTCTATATAGGAGATATCGTTTCCATATATATATTGACGATGCGGGGAATGCCCTTTTGTTCTTGGCTTTCAGCAGCGTGAGTTACAGCATGCCATCCGGCGAAAACAAGGAGAATAAGGCATATAGCGCTGGATTTCTTCAATTCGACCAAATGAGATTGCCGGATCATAGAGCATCTGCATAAAGGTACGTTGTCCTAGAGGCAAAATCATTACCAAGCGAAAGTACAGTAATTTAATTGGCGTCTTGTGAGCTCTAGTAATTGGTCCGTATATATATAGTGATGGGGCTGTGGGTGTAACAATGGTATTGATGTCCTCATCATAAGCAAACATGCAATGAGTCATTCGACACAGAATCATCACCAAGATTAGAGGTCATATCAAAACGATTAAACATTGGTTCTTTTGCATCAACAGTTAATTCAATGGGTGCACTCAAAATTGTTGGTATTTCAGTTGTTTGATCACATAGCGCATTCATGGCAGTATCAAGATTCTCTAAAATAGGTGTTGTGCTCAAATCACGGGTAACTCAACACATGATGCATTCAAGTTAACTAGGGATGCATCATTCTCATGTGATTATATCATCAATACCTTCTGAGTTACCTTATGCATAAAGGCGTAGCTGATGTAGGTACACTGCGTAGACAATGCACCATACTCTTTAGATGATGTCGCTCACAATCCGAGGTGGGGCTTCTCTAGTAGGTGCAGCGGTGGAGGAACCAACCGCGGTGGTGAGCATGAACTGGAATAGTAGTTGTTGTAGTCACCCAATGCATCCTCCTATGCTGTCTCTCAAAGGTACAAGCACGAACATACATACCGGTAATGCAGCGAGGAATATCTGAAATCTTGCACGAATATCATGGTTCAAACCACCAAAAATCTATTCATTGTATCATCCTCAGATTCTTCTATGTCACAATGATGTATATAAGATTTGAACTCTTGGTAGTAAGCATGAACAGTGTTATTGCCTTGTTTAAATTGTTCAAATTTGCGAAGCAATTCACGACGATAGTAAGGAGGAAAAATTGTTTTCTCATTACATCTTTCAAATCTTTCCAAGTTGTGGGTTGGTTATCAATGTTTTTCTTACAATGCACCTCCACCAAGCAGAAGCAAAACCAGTAAATGCTCTAGTGGCAGCTCGTACTCGCTCAAGTTCAGAAAAGCCATGGTGACTAAAAACTTGTTCTACTTCAAGCTCCCAAGCTAGATAAATAGCAGGATCAAATCTACCCTCAAATGACGGTAAAAAGCTAACTTTGGCCATGTGCTTGTGTGTGTTGTTCCAACTCTCGTGATGGTGAAGATGTGTTAAATAGTCCAAGAACTTCTATCTCGAAACCTGTCATAATTAGTAGAAACAAGAAACAAAATTCAGAATAATGTTCCTATGAACTACTAGGATGTGGTTGTAAAGTGCTCACTGATAAAGCAAATATCAATATCTTACAAGTTCTTACCATCGGCGGTGGTGACAGGCAACCAGCGATGTCAAATAACTTTGAAGATTGTGTAAAGCAATTGCCGAGAGAGCGTCACGTATACGGTGTAGAAATATGTGGAGCTGGGTTGGCTATATATGGTAGCAAAAGATTAGCAATAATCAATTCAGAGATGCAATGTTGAATAAGCGCTCAACGATGGTGCTTGTGCTGGTCCTAGGCTAGACCCGGACTAGAGGCGAGCCTAGAACACTAATGAGGTCACGGCATAGCACAACTAGCATCAATGAAGGATACTAAGTAGCTCTTGACAGCAAGATATAAGTGAAGATCACAATGGTAGTGAAGATAATGATGAAAAACAACTACCAAGCAGGACATACAACAAATCTCTCTCAACTTTCCTCTTGAAAAGTTTGAGCCAATTTTCTGATAAATTTTCAAAGAATGCTACTAACTCAAGCTTTCCAATGCAAAAGAATCACTCAATTCGAACTGATATGAGAGTCAAAGAATTAAAACTGGCTGAAAAAATTGGAACAATCGTGTTCACGAACTTGAGAGGGCAAAAAGACCTATTTAGAAGTCGATTTTGAGGTGTGAAATAATGAACTAGCTTCTGCAACTATTTAGATCGGCTCGTCGCTAGCTTCAATTTGAGTACTCACGGAGCCAAAAGCGGACTTCGTATGAGGAAGATACACCTGTTTTACTTAACAGTCATAAAGCAGATTCAATCCGAATTCAGGTGCGAGATTGATTCTAGGTAGATCCGTTTTTCTTCTCTTTTTTTCTCACGCTTTTTTTTCCTTTTCTTCTCTCTCTTTTCTTTTTTTTCTTTCCTTTTTTTCTCTCTTTTTTTTCTCTCTTTTTTCTCTCTTTTTTTCTCCCTCTTTCCAAGACAAACTAGATAAGATGCAGATTGGATCAGGTGAAGATGTGAATGACCTCAACTATGATTATGACAATGAACTGTGCGTAGCACATGGTGGAAATTAATAGATGGGATGGTGGACAGCGGAAGGGATAATGATGCAGCGGCGGCGTGACTAATGTGAACTGAACTCGAAACTCTAAAGGAACTAGACACTAAGACCAGCAAGCGACACGGCGATGCAACCGATAATTCAACTATGCAAGCAACGAATAGAAAATTGCAAAGGCTCGGTGGCTTGGATAAAGGATGAACAGATCTAACTTTTTGTGGCTTTTTCATGGACTGTAGGTATGAATGACGGATCACGATCTAAACTATGAAAAGCTGTAAAATCTCACCAAGCAACCTGAAAACTGATACCACTTGATAGGCGAGGTGTCGATCTTTCGATGAGATGATAACTATCGATTTGGTGGGAGCGACTTTGGCGATCCGACTACTAAGCGTGCCTGACGTTGCGCCTTAGCAATCGCTAAACCAACTCCGAGAGGTTATTGACCACGCGGAGCACAATCAACCTGACCACGAAGGTCTATTCCTGCAAGCAATCGAAGAACAAGCAAGAATATGATAAAAGCAATCTGAATATTGCGAGTATGTATGAGGTATTGATAAAGGTGGGGATCCGTAGCGGTCTTGATGCAGTCGTTGGACACAAGCGAAGTACGAAGTTGCAATGGCTAACTTTAACTAAACAAATCCCAAGCAAAAGCTACTAGATGGATCTACTTATATAGGAGCAAGGGGTGGCTGACCAAGAAGGTGGGAGAAGCGTCCCAAGGCAGCCTAAAACTAACCCTAGGTCGTACAAGGCCAATGGGCCCAAGTGGAGTGGCGTAACACCTTTGGACTTATGGTTTGACTCGGATTCTGGTGCAGCGTCAGTTGTTTCGTCCACAACTCAACGCTCGGGACGGATTTTAAGGTGATTCAATTGTGCTGGAAAGAGCATGAAATCTACTTTCCAACAAAAAAAATCACCCAATTGAGTCCGTATGAAAAAAGTTGTTGACGTTTTGAGTCGAGGTATATACATGCGGTCGAATCTGAATCCAAAACGTGAGAGACTTGGACTCTATCTTCTCTTGGCCCAAAAGTGACGTGGGAAGACTTTTTGAACAGCACCTAAACTTCTCCTTTTCCCTTATCTTCATATGTGGATTGTACAAATGTCCCACACACCTGCAATTAGACAAAACACAAAAGTATGTGAAGTATTTTTGTTCTGGATAACATAAATATATTATTGAATAGTTTGCACTAGAAATCACACGACAAATATGCATGTTAGCAATATTTTGGTCTTATCCAAGGTAGTCATGTCCTCATCACAAGGCTTCATGCACTCCTTATGGTGGCTTCAAAGTCTGAAATCATCACTTGTAACTCCGTTCTTGATCCCCTTAGCATGCCATCAACTCCATGTGTGTTCTTGCTCAATGTTCATCCTTCTCCAAGCTAGGCCCTTCATTTGTAAGCAAAACAAATGTATCCAATTTAAGCAGCATCATATTCTCATGAACATTAGAATCATTACCAAGAAAGCGAAAGTACACGGTAATTTAGTTGGCGTCTTGTGAGCTCTAGTAATTGGTCCGAGTATGTATAGCGGCGAGGGGCTGTGGGTGTAACAATGGTATTGATGTCCTCATCACTATCTCTTGTTTCCCCACATACGGACTCTAAAATAGCCTATACTAATGTATTTCGAAATTACATGGGCCTGGCCCAATAATAAGGTGTGTGCAGCACCTAGAATAGCCTCTGGACAGAAATTTATGGAGTGGCATCTTGTATATTTCGTCAAGGCTTCATGCACTCATTATGGTGGCTTCAAAGTCCTGAAATCATCACTTGTAACTCCATTCTTGTCCCCCTTGCATGCCATCATCTCCATGCTGGTTCTTGCTCCAATGTTCATCCTTCTCCAAGCTAGGCCCTACATTTGTAAGCAAAACAAATGTATCCAATTTAAGCGGTGTCATATTCTCATGAACATTAGAATCATTACCAAGAAGCGAAAGTACACAGTAATTTAGTTGGCGTCTTGTGAGCTCTAGTAATTGGTCCGATATGTATAGCAGCGAGGGGCTGTGGGTGTAACAATGGTATTGATGTCCTCATCTCCAAACTTCTACCTCGAGCCAATGGACCCTTCAACGCGCCTACAAGCTCGACCTACCAGCGACAAGTACAGCGTGGCGACACATTCAACGTCAAAGACCTCTCGCCTTTTCATGGTGATGAAGAACTAGATCCGAGGTCGGATCCTTTGAAGGAGGGATATGATGCGGAGCATCCTTCCATCATCCCATGGACTCTACATCAACACCTACAACACCACAAGGACCGATGACTCGAGCACGTGCAAGAGCTCTTGAAACCGAGTGACATCAATCCTCTCACAACTCTCCTTGATTCACATGAGACATGGTTACTACCTCAAATGGAAACTCTATGCATACTCGGGCACCAAGGTGCGACCATGAAGAGGCTAGGAAGCAAGGAGAATCGAGCGAAGACATCGTGAAAGCGGAGAGGAGAAAGCAACAAGTACCGGGGAGGCGGACGATCGGGAGAGCCGGACGATCCGGACACAGCCGGATGATCCGGACCCGGTCCGAGACGATCCGGCTAACTCCACCGAAAGCAACAAAACCTCACGCTGAAGCGGATCATTCGGACCCAGGCCGGATCATCCGGACCCGCCCGGACGTCCGGACCCCAGCGGACATCCGGCCTGCGCCGTCACCGGTGAGCACCGGACCATCCGGGCCCCACCGGATCATCCGGACCAGCCGGATCATCCGGACCGTCGCCCGGATCGTCCGGCCAGCGCTTTCTTCAGCAGCGTGTTAGGCTGAGCCCATGCCCCTCGCCCAGACTCTATATAGGACCCCTCTCCTCACTTTGAGACTTAGCATTGGATTAGCTCATATTTGTGTGTGAGAGCCTTTGCTCATCCACGATACTTCTCCACGGAGATCAGGACCTCCGTCTAGGAAGATCCCTGGATTCAAGACCCCTATCTGGGAAGATCCCTCGTGGATTCAAGACCTCCTCTCGGAGAAAACGGCTACCTTTGTATCTTTCCTTTGTTGATTACGGACCATGTATCACTCGTTAGCCGATGATCTAGACCTTGTGTGATTGATCTCAGTCGGTTGAGTGTCTCTCTCGTTCTTCCCGTGATTTCCTCTCGTGCTTCGCGTGTTCTTCGTGTTTTCCCGTAGGATCCTCAAGCGTGAAAGATCGGAATTAGGGTTCCACCTACATCGGAAAAACTGTTTTCTCATTAAATCTTTCAAATCTTTCCAAGTTGTGGGTTGGTTATCAATGTTTTTCTTACAATGCACACTCCACCAAGCGAAGCAAAACCAGTAAATGCTCTAGTGGCAGCTCGTACTCGCTCAAGTTCAGAAAAAACATCTGACTAAAAACTTGTTCTACTTCAAGCTAGATAAATAGCAGGATTAAATCTACCCTCAAATAGCGGTAAAGAGCTAACTTTGGCCATGTGCTTGTGTGTGTTGTCCCAACTCTCGTGATGGTGAAGATGTGTTAAGTCATCCAAGAACTTCTATCTCGAAACCTGTCATGATTAGTAGAAACAAGAAACAAAATTCGAGAATAATGTTCCTATGAACTACTAGGATGTGGTTGTAAAGTGCTCACGATAAAGCAAATATCAATGTCTTACAAGTTCTTACCATGCGGCAGGTGGTGACAGGCAACCAGCGGTGTCAAGTAACTCTGAAGATTGTGTAAGCGATTGCGAGCGTCGTATACGGTGTAGAAATATGTGGAGCTGGGTTGGCTATATATGGTAGCAAAAATATAGCAATAATCAATTCAAAGATGCAATGTTGAATAAGCGCTCAGCAGCGGTACTGTGCTGGTTCTAGGCTAACCCGGACTAGAGGCGAGCCTAGAACACTAATGAGGTCGCGGCGTAGCACAACTAGCATCAATGAAGGATACTAAGTAGCTCTTGACAGCAAGATATAAGTGAAGATAATGATGAAAAACAAGCGCCATGCGGGATATACAACAACTCTCTTTCCAACTTTCCTCTTGAAAAGTTTGAGCCAATTTTCTGATAAATTTTCAAAGAATGCTACTAACTCAAGCTTTCCAATGCAAAAGAATCACTCAATTCGAGTTGATATGATGAGTCAAAGAATTCTAAAACTGGCCTGAAAAATTGGAACAAGCTGTGCTCACGAACCGGAGGCAAAAATACCTATTTAGAAGACGATTTTGAGGTGTCAAATATTGAACTAGCTTCTTCAACTATTTAGATGCGGCTCGTCACTAGCTTCAATTTGAGTACTCACGGGCCAAAGCGGAGTTCGTATGAGGAAGATACACCTGTTTTACTGAACAGTCATAAAACAGATTCAATCCGAATTCAGGTACGAGGTTGATTCTTGATAGATCCGATTTTTTCTCTCTTTTTTTTCTCACGCTTTTTTTTATTTTTTTCTCTCTCTTTTTGTTTTTTTTCTTTTTTTTCTTTTTTTTCTCTATCTTTTTTTCCCCTCTGTCCAAGACAAACTAGATAAGATGCAGATTGGATCGGCGAAGATGTGAATGACCTCAACTATGATTATGACAATGAGCGGTCGTATACGTGGTGAAAAATTAATGGATGGGATGGTGGACAGCGGAAGGATAATGATGCAGCGGCGGCGTGACTAATGTGAACAGAACTTCGAAACTCTATAGGAACTAGACACTAAGACCAGCAAGCGACACGGCGATGCAACGATAATTCAACTATGCAAGCAATGAATAAAAAATTGCAAAGGCTCGGTGGCTTGGATAAAGGATGAACAAATCTAACTTTTTGTGGCTTTTCATGGACAGTAGGTATGAATGACGGATCACGATCTAAACTATGAAAAACTGGAAAATCTCACCGAGCAACCTGAAAACTGATACCACTTGATAGGCGGGGTGTCGATCTTCGATGAGATGATAACTATCGATTTGGTGGAGCGACTTTGCGATCCGACTACAAGCGTGCCTGACGTTGCGCCTTAGCAATCGCTAAACCAACTCCGAGAGGTTATTGATCACGCTGGAGCACGATCAACCTGACCACGAAGGTCTATTCCTGCAAGCAATCGAAGAACAAGCAAGAATATGATAAAAGCAATCTGAATATTGTGAGTATGTATGAAGTATTGATAAAGGTGGGGATCCATAAGCGGCCTCGGTCTGGTCGTTGGACACAAACGAAGTACACGAAGTTGCAATGGCTAACTTTTAACTAAACAAATCCCAAGAGAAAAGCTACTAGATGGATCTACTTATATAGGAGCAAGGGGTGGCGGCCAAGGAGGTGGGAGGACGTCCCAAGGCAGCCTAAAACTAACCTAGGTCGTACAAGACCAATGGGCCCAAGTGGAGGTGACGTAACACCTTTGGACTTGTAGTTTGACTCGGATTCTGGTGCAGCGTCAGATTGTTTTGTCCATAACTCAACGCTCCGGACGGATTTTAAGGTGATTCAATTGTGCTGGAAAGAGCATGAAATCTACTTTCGAACAAAAAAGAATCACCCAATTCAGATCCGTATGAAAAAGTTGTTGGCGTTTTGAGTCAGGTATGTCTGTGAAGTCGAATCTGAATCCAGAACGTGAGAGACTTGGACTCTATCTTCTCTTGGGCCAAAAGTGACGTGAGAGAACTTTTGAACAGCAAATAAACATCTCTTTCTTCCTTATCTTCATATGTGGATTGTACAAATGTCCCATACACCTGCAATTAGACAAAACACAAAAGTGTGTGAAGTATTTTTGTTACGGATAACATAAATAGATTATTGAATAGTTTGCACTAGAAATCACGACAAATATGCATGTATGCAATATTTTTGGTCATATCAAGGTAGTCATGTCCTCATCATAATATTGTTCCCAAGATGTATCGTCAAACATTTGGCATAATGAGGTGCAAAGATGGATCACTAGCATACAAATCTTTGATGTTCTCAAAACCAATAACATTCAACTCAAGTTGGGTGACAAGCGTGCATATCGTGAAAGTGCATCGGCGACTACATTTTCCTTGCCCTTAATGTACTTGATCACATATGGAAATGATTCAATAAATTCACTCCATTTTGCATGTAAACATTCAATTTAGTTTGACCTTTCAAGTATTTAAGCGTTTCATGATCGGTATGGATGACAAACTCATGAGGTCTAAGATAATGTTCCCAAACATGGAGGACACGCACTAAAGCATACAATTCCTTGTCATACAGGATAGTTAAGTTGAGCACGGAGAGTTTTCACTAAAATAAGCAATTCGGTACCACTTGCATCACAATGAACCTCAAAGTTTTGTCAAAATTGGGCAAGCGAGAATCGAGACATGAGTAAGCAAAGACTTGAGCTCATCAAAAGCGTTGGACTGCAAAGGTCCCCAAACAAAAGGTATTCTTCTTACTCAAAGCATGCAAAGGAGCTGCAATAGTGCTAAAGTTTTCTCTAAGCGAAGATAGAAACCCATAAGACCAAGGAAACTTAGCACTTGTTGCAAATTGGTGGAGTTGGGGCCAAGTTTTAATTGCTTTGATCTTAGTTTAAGTCAACATGGACACCCTTGGAAGAGACAACGAAGCCCAAGAAAACCACTTTGTCAAAGCCAAAAGTGCATTTTTTCAAGTTGGCATAAAGACTTTCTTTGCGAAGAGTTTGCAAAACAAGCAACATGATAAGATGCTCTTTCATGGTTGATGAGGACATCAATACCATTGTTACACCCACAGCCCCTCTTTGTTACATATCACGGGACCAATTACTAGAGCTCGCATGCGCCAATTAAATTACCGGTACTTTCGTATCTTGGTAATGATTCTAATATTCATGAGAATATGATGCTGCCTAAATTGGATACATTTGTTTTGCTTACAAATGAAGGGCCTAGCTTGGAGAAGGATGAACATTGGAGCAAGAACACGCATGGAGTTGATGGCATGCATAGAGGATCAAACGGAGTTACAAGTGATGATTTCAGGACTTTGAAGCCACCATAAGGAGTGCATGAAGCCTTGGACGAAATATACAAGATGCCACTTCATAATATTAGTCCATAGGCTATTCTAGGTGCTTCGTCACCTTATTATTGGGCCAGGCCCATGTAATTTCGAAATACTTAAGTATAGGCTATTTTTAGAGTCCGTATGTGTGGGGAAACAAGAGTTAGGGTTGGTTTGGACCCCACCCTCAAGGGCCACGAAATTCCTCCTTTTCCCCCATATATACAGCCCTTAGGGCGTCGTTTGAACCGGGTTTTGTTTAGATTAAAAGTTAGCCATAGCTGCAACTTGGCGTGCCGTTTGTGTTCAGCGACCGGACAAAGCGTCACAGAAACCCACCTTGATCAATAAAGCTTTCATCTTATATTCGCAATATCCAGTTGCAATCTCAGTTTCTTGCTTGTTCTTCGTTTGCTCGCGGAAGCAGACCCTCATAGTCGAGTTGATCGTGCTCGGCGTGGTCAATAACCTCTCGGAGTTGGTTTAGCGATTGCTAAAGCGCGGCGTCCTCACTCGTTCGTAGTCGGATCGTCAAAGTCGACTTCCACCAAAGCGAAATCCACCATCTCATCGAAGGCGGGACACCTTTGCCTCTATCAAGTGGTATCAGATTTCGAGGTTGCTCGGTGAGATTTTCTGATTTTCATAGTTTAGATCAGTCATTCTTCATACCTATAGTCCACGAAAAAGCCACAAGAAAAATTAGGGTTAGTTCATCCCATCCGAACCAATCGAGCCTTTGCATAATCTTTTACGTATTTGCTTTGTTGAATTTGCGGTTGCATCATCGTGTCAAGTTCTTTGGTCTTAGCATCTAGTCTTTTAGAGTTTTGAGTTACGGTCATAAGTTGTCACGCCGCCGCCGCTGCATCATCATCGCCCTGCCATCTACCACCACGCTTGAATCCGTATCCATATACCACCACGCTATCATATACCACCACCGTTGCCATATCCTACCACCATATATCCACCACCAATCCGAGTTCCTTGCATATTAGGTTTGTTTCGGGATCCATCTAGTTTCGATTCGTGTTTCCTTGCGGAGTAGGTTTGGATTCAGCAATCTTTTGCCGTCCGTAGAAGAGGTTGGTTTCCAAAAAAAGTCGGAAACCACCCTCCGTTTAGGCCCAAAATTTTCAGCGCTTTCGACAAAAAAATTCTAGCTATCCTCTTTTAGGTGTTTCTAAGCGTATTGAGGCGATCGCCGTTATAGAAAGTTTTTTGACCCGTTTCCAGTTTTTGGGTCGAGCGATCGAAAAAAAAATTTGGTCGAAAAATTTCGTGCCCATCTGTCGGTTTGACACAGGAAGAGCTTTGACACACTTTCGCCATTATAGTGATTTTTCGCAAAAAAAAAGCGGTACAAAAAAAGCAGCGAAAAAAAAGGCGAAAAAAAATCCAGTGTGCTTTTCCTTTGTTTACGTGCAGCGCCGTGATTTTGTTAGTGTTCTAGGCTCACGTCTCTAGTACGGTCTAGCCTAGGACCAACCTGATACCGTCGTTGGCGTTTATTCAATTTTGCATCTCTGAATTAATTATTGCTGACCTTTTTTGCTACCATATTATAAGCCTTCCAGCTCCACATACATCTCGTCGTGCGTTTGATTCTCCACAGTGTCGCTATATCCAAGCTTTGAGAGTTTTGACTACTAGCGGTTGCGATCACCACCTGCTGCTGGGTAAGCTGGTAAAATTTGAGATTTGCTTGCGGGTTTGTGATACACCACCACCACTTCCTAGTAGTCTGTAGGATCATATTCTTGTGTGTTTCTATTTCTTGCTAACCATGTGATGAGGACATCAATACCATTGTTACACCCACAGCCCTGCTGCTATACATCTTGGACCAATTACTAGAGCTCGCATGCGCCAACTAAATTACCGGTACTTTTGTTTCTTGGTAATGATTCTAATGTTCATGAGAATATGGCGCTGCCTAAATTGGATACATTTGTTTTGCTTACAAATGTAGGGCCTAGCTTGGAGAAGGATGAACATTGGAGCAAGAACCAGCATGGAGATGATGGCATGCATGAGAGGACAAGAATGGAGTTACAAGTGATTATTTCAGGACTTTGAAGCCACCATAATGAGTGCATGAAGCCTTGGACGAAATATACAAGATGCCACTCCATAAATTTCGTCCGAGAGGCTATTCTAGGTGCTTTCGTCACCTTATTATTAGGCCAGGCCCATGTAATTTCGAAATACATTAGTATAGGCTATTTTTAGAGTCCGTATGTGTGGGGAAACAAGAGATAGGGTTAGTTTGGACCCCTCCACCAAGGGCCACGAAATTCACCACCTCTTCCTCCATATATACAGCCCTTAGGGCACCGTTTAGACTTGGGTTTTGTTTAGATCAAAAGTTAGCCATAGCTGCAACTTGGCGTGCCGTTTGTGTTCAGCGACCGGACAAAGCGTCACAGAACCCCACCTTGATCAATAAAGCTTTCATCTTATATTCGCAATATCTAGATTGCAATCTCAGTTTCTTGCTTGTTCTTCGTTTGCTCGCGGGAAATAGACCCTCGTGGTCGAGTTGATCGTGCTCGGCGTGGTCAATAACCTCTCGGAGTTGGTTTAGCGATTGCTAAAGCGCGAAGTCCTCGCCGTTAAGTAGTCGGATCATCAAAGTCGACTTCCACCAAAGCGAAATCCACCATCTCATCGAAAGGCGGGACACCTCTGCCTCTATCAAGTGGTATCAGATTTCCAGGTTGCTCGGTGAGATTTTCTGATTTTCGTAGTTTAGATCGAGTCATTCTTCATACCTACAGTCCACGAAAAAGCCAAAAAAAATTAGGGTTAGGTCATCATATCTGAACCAATCGAGCCTTTGCATAATCTTTTACGTATTTGCGTTGTTGAATTTGCGGTTGCATCGTCGTGTCTAGATTCTTTGGTCTTAGAGTCTAGTCTTTTAGAGTTTTGAGTTCGGTCATAAGTTGTCACGCCGCCGCTTTCATCATCATCCCCTGCCATCTACCACCACTGCTTGAATCCGTATCCATATAGCACCACCGCTATCATATACCACCACCTTTGCCATATCCTACCACCATATATCCACCACCAATCCGAGTTCCTTGCATATTAGGTTTGTTTGGGATCCATCTAGTTTCGATTCGTGTTTCCTTGCGGAGTAGGTTTGATTCAGCAATCTTTTGCCGTCCGTAGAAGAGGTTGGTTTCCAAAAAAGTCCGGAAACCACCCTCGTTTAGGCCCAAAATTTTCAGCACTTTCGACAAAAAAATTCTAGCTATCCTCTTTTTAGGTGTTTCTAAGCGTATTGAGGCGATCGCCGTTATAGAAAGTTTTTTGACCCGTTTCGATTTTTGGGTCGAGCGGTCGAAAAAAAATTTGGTGAAAAATTTCGTGCCCATCTGTCGATTTGACACAGGAAGAGTTTTGACACACTTCGCCATTATAGTGATTTTTCGCAAAAAAAAGCGTAAAAAAAAACAGCGAAAAAAAAAGGCGAAAAAAAAATCCAGTGTGCTTTTCCTTTGTTTACGTGCAGCGCCGTGATTTTGTTAGTGTTCTAGGCTCACGTCTCTATGCGGTCTAGCCTAGGACCAACCTGATCTACCGTCGTTGGCGTTTATTCAATTTGCATCTCTGAATTAATTATTCTTGACCTTTTTTGCTACCATATTATAAGCCTTCCCAGCTCCACATACATCTCGTCGATGCGTTTGATTCTCCCCAGTAATCGCTATATCCAAGCTTTGAGAGTTTGACTTCTAGCGGTTGCCGATCACCACCTAACTTCTTGGGTAGAACTGGTAAGAATTTGAGATTTGCTTGCGGGTTTGTGATACACCACCACCACTTCTTAGTAGTCTGTAGGATCATATTCTTGTGTGTTTCTATTGCTGCTAACCATGTGATGAGGACATCAATACCATTGTTACACCCACAGCCCCTGCTGCTATACATACTGGACCAATTACTAGAGCTCGCGCACGCCAACTAAATTACCAGGTACTTTCGTTTCTTGGTAATGATTCTAATGTTCATGAGAATATGATGCTGCCTAAATTGGATACATTTGTTTTGCTTACAAATGAAGGGCCTAGCTTGGAGAAGGATGAACATTGGAGCAAGAACCAGCATGGAGATGATGGCATGCGCAAGGGGACAAGAATGGAGTTACAAGTGATGATTTCAGGACTTTGAAGCCACCATAATGAGTGCATGAAGCCTTGGACGAAATATACAAGATGCCACTTCATAAATTTCGTCCGGAGGCTATTCTAGGTGCTTCGTCACCTTATTATTGGGCCAGGCCCATGTAATTTCGAAATACATTAGTATAGGCTATTTTTAGAGTCCGTATGTGTGGGGAAACAAGAGATAGGGTTAGTTTGGACCCCTCCACCAAGGGCCACGAAATTCACCCCTCTTCCTCCATATATACAGCCCTTAGGGCACCGTTTAGACTTGGGTTTTGTTTAGATCAAAAGTTAGCCATAGCTGCAACCGGCGTGCCGTTTGTGTTCAGCGACCGGACAAAGCGTCACAGAACCCCACCTTGATCAATAAAGCTTTCATCTTATATTCGCAATATCCAGTTGCAATCTCAGTTTCTTGCTTGTTCTTCGTTTGCTCGCGCGAAATAGACCCTCGTGGTCGAGGTTGATCGTGCTCGGCGTGGTCAATAACCTCTCGGAGTTGGTTTAGCGATTGCTAAAGCGCGGCGTCCTCGCTGCGTTCGTAGTCGGATCGTCAAAGTCGACTTCCACCAAAGCGAAATCCACCATCTCATCGAAAGGCGGGACACCTTTGCCTCTATCAAGTGGTATCAGATTTCGAGGTTGCTCGGTGAGATTTTCTGATTTTTCGTAGTTTAGATCGAGTCATTCTTCATACCTACAGTCCACGAAAAAGCCAAAAAAAATTAGGGTTAGGTCATCATATCCGAACCAATCGAGCCTTTGCATAATCTTTTACGTATTTGCGTTGTTGAATTTGCGGTTGCATCGTCGTGTCTAGTTCTGGTCTTAGAGTCTAGTCTTTTAGAGTTTGAGTTACGGTCATAAGTTGTCACGCCGCGCGCTTTTTTCATCATCATCGCCCTGCCATCTACCACCACCGCTTATCCGCCACGCTTGAATCCGTATCCATATACCACCACGCTGCCATATACCACCACCGTTGCCATATACCACCACCATATATCCACCACCAATCCGAGTTCCTTGCATATTAGATTTGTTTTGGGATCCATCTAATTTCGATTCGTGTTTCCTTATGCGAGTAGGTTTGATTCAGCAATCTTTGCCGTCCGTAGAAGAGGTTGGTTTCCAAAAAAAAAGGAAACCACCCTCCGTTTAGGCCCAAAATTTTCCAAAAGCATGCGGGACAAAAAATTTTACGGCTATCCTATTTTAGGTGTTTCTAAGCGTATTGAGGCGATCGCCGTTATAGAAAGTTTTTTGACCCGTTTCAGTTTTTGGGTCGAGCGATCGAAAAAAAAAAATTTTGGTCGAAAAATTTCGTGCCCATCCTGTCGGTTTGACACAGGAAGAGTTTTGAGACACTCGCCATTATAGTGATTTTTCAAAAAAAAAAGCAGCGCAAAAAAAAAAAAGCAGCATAAAAAAAAAAAAGCGAAAAAAAAAATTCAGAGTGTGCTTTTCCCTTGTTTACGTGCAGCGCCGTGATTTTGTTAGTGTTCTAGGCTCGCGTCTCTAGCACGGTCTAGCCTAGGACCAACCTGATACCGTCGTTGGCGTTTATTCAACTTTGCATCTCTGAATTGATTATTCTTGACCCTTTTGCTACCATATTATAAGCCTTCCCAGCTCCACATACATCTCGTCGTGCGTTTGACTCTCCACAGCAATCGCTCTATCCAAGCTTTGAGAGTTTTGATTACAGCGGTTGCCGATCACCTTTCTTCTTTGGGTAGGCTGGTAAAATTTGAGATTTGCTTGCGGTTTGTGACACCCACCACCACCTCTTGTTAGTAGTCTGTAGGATCATATTCTTGTGTGTTTCTATTGCTGCTAACCATGGCAGGATCACAAGCCGATGAGGCTGATTGGGAGAACATGACGAACAAACAGCTACATGATAAATTTCAGCAAATGATGAGTGGACAGGTGCAAGATGTGGTAAACAGATTTGTGAGGCCATGGAGAAGATAGATGGCATTGAGAAGGCGTTTGAAACAAAGCTTGATAGCAAGTTTGATGAATTGCTCGCGCGTTTTCCACAACCACCGCCGGCTGCACCTATCGCACCTCTGCAGCGACAACAACTCGCCCCTTCGAATCGGTATGGGCCGAGCTCGGCGTGTTCCTATTGAGCGAGGACAAAATTCTGGTGCAGCTGCTCTGCTGTTGGTGCTTCTTTGGCTCCTGCTACTGCTGCTGGTGGTGCAGAGGGAGGATGATGAGTATGTGGGCGATTATGAGGATGAGGTTGATCAACATCGAACTACGTGCAACCACCAGCACCACAACCACCAGGTCGTCCACATGCAAATAATGGCAATATTAGGGCTCCCCTCAGTGCGAGATCATGACCATCTCCCTAAACTGAAATTGAATATTCCACCATTTGAGGGTAGATATGTTCTGATATATATCTTACTTGGGAGTTAGAAACTGAACAACGATTTACATGTTTACAATATCACGAGGAGAGGCGTGTTCTGTTGCTGTTTGTGCTTTCACTAGCTTTGCATGTGTTTGGTGGTGCGAACATTGTAGATTATATCTGTTCCAGCTACTTGGGCTGCTTTGAAAACTGCTATGCGTACTCGTTGGGTTCCACCATATTATCAACGTGAATTACTTCAAAAATTGCAGCGCTTAAGACAAGGAAAAAATTCTGTAGAAGAATATTATCGGGAATTACAAACTGGCTTGATTAGATGTGGTATTGTTGAGGAGAATGAAGCTATGCTTGCACGTTTTACGGGTGGATTAAATAGAGATTGAGACCATTCTAGACTATAAGGATTATAATAATATCACTCGTTTATTCCATCTTGCTTGTAAAGCTGAGCGTGAAGTCTTGAGGATCGGCGGGCATTGGCGCGCACTAACTTTTCTGCAGGTCGACCTTCATCATGGACACCACGTGCATCATCTACTTCCTTTGCACCATCACCTCCTTGGTGCCACCTCCAACGTGATACAAGAAAGCAGGCACAACCACCACTATCGCCAAGAGCACACTGCCGGGCCTGCAGAGCTCTTCTTCTTCCATGGCGTCAGCAGGGCACACAAGTGATATTATTTGTCGTCGTTGTAAGGAAGAGGACATTTCTTGAGAGAATGCAAATCTCAGCGTGTGATGATTGCTCACGAGGATGGTGGGTATGAGTCCGCTAGTGACTATGATGAGAGACTTTGGCTCTTATTACACATGAGGAACACGGTGGAGATGATTACGATCATGAGACACAATACATGGCTGCTGAAGATCTTGTAGGTATGAATGTTTAGTTGCTCAGCGTGTTTTGAGTGTGCAGGTTACACAAGTGAGCAAAATCGGAGGCATAATTTGTTCCATACAAAGGGAGTTGTGAAGGAGCGTTCTATTAGCGTCATCATAGATGGAGGAGCTGCAACAACTTGGCTAGCATGGAGATGGTGGAGAAGCTATCTCTCACCACAAGACCACATCCACATCCTTACTACATCCAATGGTTCAACAACAGCGGCAAGGTTAAGGTAACACGTCTTGTTAGTGTGCATTTTAGTATCTCTACATATGCTGATTATGTTGATTGTGATGTGGTACCTATGCAAGCATGTTCCTTGTTACTTGGTAGACCATGGCAATTTGATAAAATTCTGTACACCATGGTAGAAACAATCGGTATACTCTTGTTCATAAGGATAAAAATATTACTTTGCTTCCTATGACTCTGAGTCCATTTTGAAAGATGATATTAATAGAGCTAATAAAGCAAAACAGGAGAAAAAT
Organism: Aegilops speltoides; assembly: GCA_021437245.1. Classification (NCBI taxonomy): domain Eukaryota; kingdom Viridiplantae; phylum Streptophyta; class Magnoliopsida; order Poales; family Poaceae; genus Aegilops; species Aegilops speltoides. The sequence goes on from JAHHZJ010002322.1 coordinate 51,263, forward strand.
AAGAGTGAAAATCAGATTGTGGCAAAAGAATTTGAGCAACACATGAAGCCTAATAATAAACCATCTCTTTGTTGCTTACGAAATTAAATTGAAAAGTGCATGTTTACTTGCCACTAAATCTGATATTGATGAGCTAGATTTTAGCAAATCTATTTGCTATGCTTTTGTGTGCAAAGAGGCATTATTTTCATTAGAGGGCGTGCCTTCCTCTTTGCCTCCTGCTGTCACTAACATTTTGCGGGAGTTATTGGCGTCTTTCCACAAGGCGTGCCACAGGATTACCACCTATTAGAGGATTGAGCATCAAATTGACTTAATTCCGGTGCATCATTACCAACCGTGCACCATACCGTACCAATCCGGAGGAGGCGAAGGAGATTATCGTCAAGTACGAGGAGCTGCTCGACAAAGGTTATATCTGCGAATCCCTTAGTCCTTGTGTTGTTCCTATTATTCTAGTGCGAAAAAGGATGGTACATCACGTATGTGTGTTGATTGTAGAGGCATTAATAATATTACTATTAGTTATCGTCACCCTATTCCTAGGCTAGATGATATGCTTGATGAATTGAGTGGCTCTACAATATTCTCCAAAGTTGATTTGCGTAGTGGATACCATCAAATTCGTATGAAATTGGGAGATGAATGGAAAACAGCATTTAAAACTAAGTTTGGATTATATGAGTGGTTAGTCATGCCTTTTGGGTTAACTAATGCACCTAGTACTTTCATGAGATTAATGAGCGAAGTTTCGTGCTTTCATTGGACGATTTGTGGTAGTCTATTTTGATGATATCTTGATTTATAGCAAATCTTTGGAAGAACATTTGGAACATTCGTGCTGTTTTAATGCTCTCGTGATGCGTTTGTTTGGTAACCTTGGGAAGTGCACCTTTTGCACCGACCGAGTATCTTTTCTTGGCTATGTTGTTACTCCACGAGGGAATTGAAGTTGATAAAGCCAAGATTGAAGCTATTGAGAGTTGGCGCAGCCCAAAGCGGTCACACAAGTGAGGAGTTTCCTTGGCCTCGCTGGTTTCTATAGGCGTTTTGTGAGAGATTTCAGCACCATTGCTGCACCTCTCAATGAGCTTACAAAGAAGGATGTGCCTTTTGTTTGGGGTACCCATACGGGAAGAAGCCTTCACGGTATTGAAAGATAAGTTGACACATGCTCCTTTACTCCAACTTCTGATTTTAATAAGACTTTTGAGCTTGAATGTGATGCTAGTGGAATTGGATTAGGAGGTGTGTTATTACAAGATGGCAAACCTGTTGCATACTTTTACGAAAAATTGAGTGGGCCTAGTCTGAATTACTCTACTTATGATAAAGAATTATATGCTCTTGTTAGGACTTTAGAAACATGGCAACATTATTTATGGCCCAAAGAATTTGTTATACATTCGATCATGAATCTTTGAAACATATTAAAAGTCAAGCTAAACTGAATCGTAGACATGCTAAATGGGTTGAATTCATTGAGACTTTCCCTTATGTCATTAAACACAAGAAGGGTAAAGAAAATGTTATTCTGATGCATTGTCTAAATCGCTATACTATGCTTTCACAACTTGACTTCAAAATATTTGGTTTGGAGACCATCAAAGATCAATATGTGCATGATGCTGATTTTAAAGATGTATTGCAGAATTGTAAGAAGGAAGAACATGGAACAAGTTTGTCGTTAATGATGGATTTGTGTTCGTGCTAACAAGCTATGCATTCCAGCTAGCTCCGTTAGTCTTTTGTTGTTGCGGGAGGCGCATGGAGGAGGACTAATGGGACACTTTGGCGTGAAGAAGGCGGAGGGCGTACTTGCTACACATTTCTTTTGGCCAAAGATGAGGCGGGATGTTGGCGTTTTATTGCTCGCTGCACTACATGTCAAAAAGCTAAGTCACGACTCAATCCTCATGGTTTATATATGCCTTTGCACTGTACCTAGTGTTCCTTGGGAGGATATATCTATGGACTTTGTTTTAGGTTTACCTAGAACAAAGAAGGGAGGATAGCATATTTGTTGTCGTGGATAGATTCTCGAAAATGGCACACTTTATACCATGTCATAAAAGCGATGATCTTTGTCAATGTTGCTGATTTGTTCTTTTCGTGAAATTATTAAGCTTGCATGGTGTGCCAAATACTATTGTTTCAGATCGTGATACTAAATTTCTTAGCCACTTTTGGAGATGTTTATGGGCTAAGTTGGGGACTAAACTGCTTTTAGTACTACTTGTCACCCCAAACTGATGGACAAACTGAAGTAGTCAATAGAACATTGTCTACTATGCTTAGGGCTGTTCTAAAGAATAATAAGAAAATGTGGGAGGAATGCTTGCCTCATATTGAATTTGCTTATAATCGTTCATTGCATTCTACTACTAAGATGTGCCCTTTTGAAGTTGTGTATGGTTTCCTACCTCGTGCACCTATTGATTTGTTGCCTCTTCCATCTTGGAGAAGGTTAATTTTGATGCTAAAAAGCGTGCTGAATTGATTTTAAAAATGCATGAGTTAACTAAGGAAAACATTGGCGTATGAATGCTAAATATAAACTTCTGGAGATAAGGGTAGAAAACATGTTGTGTTTGCACTGGAGATCTTGTTTGGTTACATTTGCGTGAGGATAGATTTCTGATTTGCAAATCAAAGCTAATGCCACGTGCTGCTGGTCCCTTTAAGGTGTTGGAGAAAGTAAATGATAATGCATATAAACTTGAGCTGCTGCAGATTTTGGGGTTAGTCCACTTTTAACATTGCAGATTTGAAGCCATATTTGGGTGAGGAAGATGAACTTCCGTCGAGGGCGACTTCATTTCAAGAAGGGAGGATGATGAGGACATCAATACCATTGTTACACCCACAGCCCTGCTGCTATACATCTTGGACCAATTACTAGAGCTCGCGCCGCCAACTAAATTACCAGGTACTTTCGTTTCTTGGTAATGATTCTAATGTTCATGAGAATATGATGCTGCCTAAATTGGATACATTTGTTTTGCTTACAAATGAAGGGCCTAGCTTGGAGAAGGATGAACATTGGAGCAAGAACCAGCATGGAGATGATGGCATGCGCAAGGGGGACAAGAATGGAGTTACAAGTGATGATTTCAGGACTTTGAAGCCACCATAATGAGTGCATGAAGCCTTGGACGAAATATACAAGATGCCACTTCATAAATTTCGTCCAGAGGCTATTCTAGGTGCTGCGTCACCTTATTATTGGGCCAGGCCCATGTAATTTCGAAATACATTAGTATAGGCTATTTTTAGAGTCCGTATGTGTGGGGAAACAAGAGATAGGGTTAGTTTCGGACCCCTCCACCAAGGGCCACGAAATTCACCCCTCTTCCTCCATATATACAGCCCTTAGGGCACCGTTTAGACTTGGGTTTTGTTTAGATCAAAAGTTAGCCATAGCTGCAACCGCGTGCCGTTTGTGTTCAGCGACCGGACAAAGCGTCCTGAGAACCCCACCTTGATCAATAAAGCTTTCATCTTATATTCGCAATATCCAGATTGCAATCTCAGTTTCTTGCTTGTTCTTCGTTTGCTCGCGAAATAGACCCTCGTGGTCAGGTTGATCGTGCTCGGCGTGGTCAATAACCTCTCGGAGTTGGTTTAGCGATTGCTAAAGTAGCGGCGTCCTCGCCGCGTTCGTAGTCGGATCGTCAAAGTCGACTTCCACCAAAGCGAAATCCACCATCTCATCGAAGGCGGGACACCTTTGCCTCTATCACCATGGTAGGATCACAAGCCGATGAGACCGATTGGGAGAAACTGATGAACAAACAGCTACATGATAAATTTCAGCAAATGATGAGTGGACAGGTGCAAGATGTGCTAAACAGATTTGTGAGGCCATGGGAAGATAGATGGCATTGAGAAGGCGTTTGAAACAAAGCTTGATAGCAAGTTTAATGAATTGCTCGCGCGTTTTCCACAACCAGGCTGCACCTATCGCACCTCGGCAACAACAACAACTCGCCCCTTCGAATCGGTATGGATGAGCTCGGCGTGTTCCTATTGAGCGAGGACAAAATTCTGGTGCGGCTGATCTTTGTTGTTGGTGTACAGCAGCTCCACTACTGCTGCTGCTGCTGGTACCAAGGAGGATGATGAGTATCTGGCGATTATGAGGATGAGGTTGATCAAAATTAGAACTACGTGCAGCCACCGGCACCACCACCAGCAGGTCGACCTCGGTATATATTACGTAATGGTAGGCTGCACCACCACCTCAGTGCGAGATGATGTCCATATTCCTAAACTGAAATTGAATATTCCACCATTTGAGGGTAGATATGTTCATGATATATATCTTACTTGGGAGTTAGAAACTGAACAACGTTTTACATGTTTACAATATCCGAGGAGAGGCGGGTTCTTCTTCTTTGTTTGTGCTTTCACTAGTTTTGCATGTGTATGGTGGTGCGAACATTGTAGATTATATCCTATTCCGCTACTTGGGCTGCTTTGAAAACTGCTATGCGTACTCGTTGGGTTCCACCATATTATCAACGTGAATTGCTTCAAAAATTGCAGCGTTTAAGACAAGGAAAAAATTCTGTAGAAGAAAATTATCAGGAATAAAAAACTGGCATGATTAGATGTGGTATTGTTGAGGAGAATGAAGCTATGCTTGCACGTTTTATAGGTGGATTAAATAGAGAGATTCAGACCATTCTAGAGTATAAGGAGTATACTAATATCACTCGTTTATTCCATCTTGCTTGTAAAGCTGAGCGTGAAGTTGAGGATCGACAAGCATTGGCGCGAACTAACTTTTCTGCAGGTCGAATTTCATCATGGACATCGCGTGCATCCTCTACTTCCACCACACCAGCACCTCCATCATTTGTTACCTCGGCCGTGATACAAGAAAGTAGGCACAACCTCCACTATCGCCAAGGCGCACCTGCCGGGCCTACGAGCTCTTCTTCTTCCATGGCATCAGCTGGGCACACGGTGATATTATTTGTCGTCGTTGTAAGGAAGAGGTCATTATGCGAGAGAATGCAAATCTCAGCGTGTGATGATTGCTCTTGAGGATGGTGGGTATGAGTCCGCTAGTGACTATGATGAGAGGCGTTGGCTCTTATTACGTGAAGAACATGGTGGAGATGATTACGATCATGAGGCGCAATACATGGCTCTGAAGGCGGCGGCGGTATGAATGTTTAGTTGCTCAGCGTGTTTTGAGTGTGCAGGTCACACAAGCTGAGCAAAATCAGAGACACAATTTGTTCCATACCAAAGGGTTGTAAAGGCGTTACATGCAGCGTCATCATAGGCGGAGGAGCTGCAACAACTTGTCTAGCATGGAGATGGTGGAAGCTTTCTCTCACCACAAGACCACATCCACATCCTTACTACATCCAATGGTTCAACAACAGCGGCAAGGTTAAGGTAACACGTCTTTGTTAGTGTGCATTTTAGTATCTCTACATATGCTGATTATGTTGATTGTGATGTGGTACCTATGCAAGCATGTTCCTTATTACTTGGTAGACCATGGCAATTTGATAAAATTATGTACACCATGGTAGAAACAATCAGTATTCTCTTGTTCATAAGGATAAAAATATTACTTTGCTACCTATGACTCAGATTCTATTTTGAAAGATGATATTAATAGAGCTAATAAGGCAAAAGCAGAAGAAGAATAAGGCGAAAATCAGATTGTGGCCAAAAATTGAGCGACAAATGAAGCCTAATAATAAACCATCTAGTGTTATACGAAATAAAATTGGAAAGTGCATGTTTATTTGCCACCAAATCTGATATTGATGAGCTAGATTTCAGCAAATCTGTTTGTTATCTTTGTTGTGTGCAAAGAGGCATTATTTTCATTCGAGGGCGTGCCTTCCTCTTTGCCTCCTGCTGTCACTAACATTTTGCGGGGAGTTAGTTGGCGTCTTTCCACAAGGCGTGCCACGGGATACCGCCTATTCGAGGATTGAGCATCAGTTGACTTAATTCCGGTGCTTCCTTTTAAACCGTCGCCATACCATACCAATCCGGAGGAGCGAAGGAGATTATCGTCAAGTACAAGAGCTGCTCGAGAAAGGTTATATACGCGAATCCCTTAGTCCTTGTGCTGTTCCTATTATTCTAGTTCCAAAAAAGGATGGTACATCACGTATGTGTGTTGATTGTAGAGGCATTAATAATATTACTATTTGTTATCGTCATCCTATTCCTAGGCTAGATGATATGCTTGATGATAGAGGCAAAGGTGTCCCGTCTTTCGATGAGATGGTGGATTTCGCTTTGGTGGAAGTCGACTTTGGCGATCCGACTCTGAGCGTGCGAGGGCGTCGGCGCCTTATGTCGCTAAACCAACTCAGAGAGGTTATTGACCCACGCGAACACGATCAACGACCACGAGTGCATTTCCTGCGAGCAAGCGAAGAACAAGCAAGAAACTGAGATTGCAATCTAGATATTGCGAATATAAGATGAAAGCTTTATTGATGAAGGTGGGGTTACTGTGGCGCCTTTATGCAGTCGTTGAACACAAGCGAAATGCTGTGAAGTTGCAGCTATGGCGAACTTTTAATCTAAACAAAACCCAAAGTCTAAGCGGTGCCCTAAGGGCTGTATATATGGAGGAAGAGGGGTGAATTTCGTGGCCCTTGGTGGAGGGTCGAAACTAACCCTATCTCTTGTTCCCCACATCTGAACTCTAAAATAGCCTATACTTATGTATTTCGAAATTACATGGGCCTGGCCCAATAATAAGGTGTGTGACACCTAAAATAGCCTCTGGACGAAATTTATGAAGTGGCATCTTGTATATTTCGTCCAAGGCTTCATGCACTTATTATGGTGGCTTCAAAGTCACTGAAATCATCACTTGTAACTCCGTTCTTGTCCCCCTTGCCTGCCATCATCTCCATGCTTGTTCTTGCTCAATGTTCATCCTTCTCCAAGCTAGGCCCTTCATTTGTAAGCAAAACAAATGTTTCCAATTTAGGCAGCATCATATTCTCATGAACATTAGAATCATTACCAAGAAATGAAAGTACCTGGTAATTTAGTTGGCGTGCGCGAGCTCTAGTAATAGGTCCAGTATGTATAGCAGCAGGGGTTGTGGGTGTAACAATGGTATTGATGTCCTCATCACTTGATGAATTGAGTGGCTCTATAATATTCTCCAAAGTTGATTTGCGTAATGGATACAATCAAATTCGTATGAAATTGGGGGATCAATGGAAAACATCATTTAAAACTAAGTTTGGATTATATGAGTGGTTAGTCATGCCTTTTGGGTTAACTAATGCACCTAGTACTTTCATGAGATTAATGAACGAAGTTTTACGTGCTTTCATTGGACGATTTGTGGTAGTTTACTTTGATGACATATTGATTTATAGCAGATCTTTGGAGGAACATTTGGAACATTTATGTGTTGTTTTTATTGCTCTACGTGATGCTAGTTTGTTTGGTAACCTTGGGAAGTGCACCTTTTGCACCGACCGAGTGTCTTTTCTTGGTTATGTTGTTACTCCACAGGGAATTGAAGTTGATAAAGCCAAGATTGAAGCTATTGAGAGTTGGCAGCCAAAACAGTCACACAAGTGAGGAGTTTTCTTGGCCTCGCTGGATTCTATAGGCGTTTTGTGAGAGATTTCAGCACCATTGCTGCACCTCTCAATGAGCTTACAAAGAAGGATGTGCCTTTTGTTTGGGGTCTTGCAGGGAAGAAGCCTTCACGGTATTGAAAGATAAGTTGACACATGCTCCTTTACTCCAACTTCCTGATTTTAATAAGACTTTTGAGCTTGAATGTGATGCTAGTGGAATTGGATTAGGAGGTGTGTTATTACAAGATGGCAAACCTGTTGCATACTTTTACGAAAAATTGAGTGGGCCTAGTCTGAATTATTCTACTTATGATAAAGAATTATATGCTCTTGTTAGGACTTTAGAAACATGGAAACATTATTTATGGCCCAAAGAATTTGTTATACATTACGATCATGAATCTTTGAAACATATTAAAAGTCAAGCTAAACTGAATCGTAGACATGCTAAATAGGTTGAATTCATTGAGACTTTCCCTTATGTCATTAAACACAAGAAGGGTAAAGAAAATGTTATTCTGATGCATTGTCTAAATAAGCTATACTATGCTTTCACAACTTGACTTCAAAATATTTGGTTTGGAGACCATCAAAGATCAATATGTGCATGATGCTGATTTTAAAGATGTATTGCAGAATTGTAAAGAAGGAAGAACATGGAACAAGTTTGTCGTTAATGATGAATTTGTGTTCGTGCTAACAAGCTATGCATTCCAGCTAGCTCCGTTAGTCTTTTGTTGTTGCGGGGGGCGCATGGAGGAGGACTAATGGGACACTTTGGCGTGAAAAAGGCGGAGGGCGTACTTGATACACATTTCTTTTGGCCAAAGATGAGGCGGGATGTTGAGTGTTTTATTGCTCGTTGCACTACATGTCAAAAAGCTAAGTCACGACTCAATCCTCATGGTTTATATATGCCTTTGCACTGTACCTAGTGTTCCTTGGGAGGATATATCTATGGACTTTGTTTTAGGTTTACCTAGAACAAAGAAGGGAGGATAACATATTTGTTGTCGTGGATAGATTCTCGAAAATGGCACACTTTATACCATGTCATAAAAGCGATGATCTTTGTTAATGTTGCTGATTTGTTCTTTCATGAAATTATTAAGCTTGCATGGTGTGCCAAATACTATTGTTTCAGTTCGTGATACTAAATTTCTTAGCCACTTTTGGAGATGTTTATGGGCTAAGTTGGGGACTAAACTGCTTTTAGTACTACTTGTCACCCCCAAACTGATGGACAAGCTGAAGTAGTCAATAGAACATTGTCTACTATGCTTAGGGCTATTCTAAGAATAATAAGAAAATGTGGGAGGAATGCTTGCCTCATATTGAATTTGCTTATAATCGTTCATTGCATTCTACTACTAAGATGTGCCCTTTTGAAATTGTGAATGGTTTCCTACCTCGTGCACCTATTGATTTGTTGCCTCTTCCATCTTGGAGAAGGTTAATTTTGATGCTAAAGAGCGTGCTGAGTTGATTTTAAAAATGCATGAGTTAACTAAGGAAAACATTGGCGTATGAATGCTAAATATAAACTTGCGGAGATAAGGGTAGAAAACATGTTGTGTTTGCTGGAGATCTTGTTTGGTTACATTTGCGTGAGGATAGATTTCTGATTTGCGCAAATCAAAGCTAATACCACGTGCTGCTGGTCCCTTTAAGGTGTTGGAGAAAGTAAATGATAATGCATATAAACTTGAGCTGCTGCAGATTTTGGGGTTAGTCCACTTTTAACATTGCAGATTTGAAGCCATATTTGGGTGAGGAAGATGAACTTCCGTCGAGGGCGACTTCATTTCAAGAAGGGAGGATGATGAGGACATCAATACCATTGTTACACCACAGCCCCTGCTGCTATACATCTTGGACCAATTACTAGAGCTCGCGCCGCCAACTAAATTACAGTCTTGTCGTTTCTTGGTAATGATTCTAATGTTCATGAGAATATGATCTGCCTAAATTGGATACATTTGTTTTGCTTACAAATGAAGGGCCTAGCTTGGAGAAGGATGAACATGGGAGCAAGAACAAGCATGGAGATGATGGCATGTGCAAGGGAACAAAACGGAGTTACAAGTGATGATTTCAGGACTTTGAAGCCACCATAATGAGTGCATGAAGCCTTGGACGAAATATACAAGATGCCACTTCATAAATTTCGTCCAGAGGCTATTCTAGGTGCTGCATCACCTTATTATTGGGCCAGGCCCATGTAATTTCGAAATAGTATAGGCTATTTTTAGAGTCCGTATGTGTGGGGAAACAAGAGCTAGGGTTAGTTTCGGAACCCTTCACCAAGGGCCACGAAATTCACCCCCTCTTCCTGATGCGGAGCATCCTACGGTCATCACCATGTCAAGAATCCGTTTGGCAAGTGACACGTGCGACCTCTACTTCTCATACATAAAGGTGAATCTTCTCCTTTACACATGCTCACTTGACCCCTTCGAGGATGGTATACTACTTGACACTTCTCCGTGTGCATGCATAGGTATTGCCGGAACTTCACGGATGTTGAGGAGGAGTGCAAGCGCCAAGAACAACTACACCATCCATGAGAAGCACAGGCGGCAGCGAAAGAAGATGGAACAACCCCGGGACCGGACATCCGGCCCTGGAGCATCACCCCCAGCGATCGCCCGGCCGCCAAGTACCTCAGGCCCGGATATCCGGCCCCCGGCCACGGACATTGGCGCCTCCCGACAACCGGACATCCGGCCATAAGCGAAATCGAAGCCCCTATCCGAGAAGCACGAGGCCGACCTCACCAGCCGGACATCCGGCCCATGCCATGACGCCCGGACATCCGGCCCCGGCCGGACATCCGTGGCGTGCTGCTTGTGCAGTCGAGACCAAGGCCCATGTATCCCCTCCTCACTTACCCCTTCGTGGACTAGCCTATATACTCCATCCCTTCCTCTAGTTAGGGTAAGCAAATATGATAGCTCATTCGCGGTGAGCTTTGCTCCTACCTCTACTCTTGAGAGAGAGACTACCACTCCCATGGAGTTCAAGACCTCCATGTGAGAAGATCTGCGGGATATCATCAAGACCCCTTGTGGGAAGATCCATCTAGGATATCATCAAGACCTCCTCTTGGAGATGAACCTTACCTTGTATCTTTCCTTTGTTGTTTATGTACCTTGTGGATCTTGTGTGTTTGATTGTCTAGTGGATGTGTGATTTGGACTTGTTCTTGAGTGTTTCCCCTTGTGATTTCTCCCGTTCTTCCCGTGTTCATCGTGGTCTTGAGGATCCGCTCCAAGCGTGAAAGATCGGGCTATAGGGTTCCACCCTACATCATATGGTATCATGAGCCACGTTGATCACGTTTTTGGAGCCCCTACCCGTGTTTTCTAGCTTGATTTTGTTGATTTAGTCCTAAATCGAAAATCCCCACAAAAATAGCCCCCAAATTTTTTTGTGATTTGTTGGTTTGATGATGTTTTGTTGATTTTGATCTATGGATTTGCTTGGTTTCAAGTGGATCTAGCATCTCCCCAAGTTTCCCCATCTTCCATCCACAAAATCTCTCTAATTTTGCCCCCGAAATCATCAAATTCCGCCCCAAAATCGAGTTCCTCGAGTTCATCCTCGGATTTGGAGCCCGGACATCCGGCCCAAGCCCCGGACATCCGGCCATCCCGGAAATCCGGCCATTAGCCCAGACATCCGGCTCCTGGAGTGCATTTTCGCACAAGTTTCTGGACATCAGGTCCCGCAAATCCGGCGGATGTCCGACCCCTGTCATTTCAGCTTTTCCCGTTTCACCGTTTCGGCCATCACTAATTCATCCGAAGTCCGATTTTGACGTTCTTTAGCTCGTTTTGAAGCTATTGACACCCCCCATCCCACAAAAATAACACCAAAACCATTTGACTCCACAAAATTTTCCAAAATTTGGCAAGTTTGCCTAGGCCCTCCACCATATCATCCGCATTACCACCACCGACTTCCGCAACCTAACCCATTTTGTTCCCCATTGCATATTGATGAGGACATCAATACAATTGTTACACCCACAGCCCCTGCAGCTATACATACTGGACCAATTACTAGAGCTCGCGCACGCCAACTAAATTACCAGGTACTTTCGTTTCTTGGTAATGATTCTAATGTTCATGAGAATATGATGCTGCCTAAATTGGATACATTTGTTTTGCTTACAAATGAAGGGCCTAGCTTGGAGAAGGATGAACATTGGAGCAAGAACAAGCATGGAGATGATGGCATGCGCAAGAGGACTAGAATGGAGTTACAAGTGATGATTTCAGGACTTTGAAGCCACCATAATGAGTGCATGAAGCCTTGGGAATGAAATATACAAGATGCCACTTCATAAATTCCGTCCAGAGGCTATTCTAGGTGCTGCGTCACCTTATTATTGGGCCAGGCCCATGTAATTTCGAAATACATTAGTATTGATGAGGACATGACTACCTGGGATAAGACCAAAAATATTGCATACATGCATATTTGTCAGGTGATTTCTAGTGCAAACTATTCAATAATATATTTATGTTATCCAGAACAAAAATACTTCACATACTTTTGTGTTTTGTCTAATTGCAGGTGTATGGGACATTTGTACAATCCACATATGAAGATAAGGGAAAAGGAGAAGTTTAGGTGCTGTTCAAAAGTCTTCTCACGTCACTTTTGGGCCAAGAGAAGATAGAGTCCAAGTCTCTCACGTTACGGATTCAGATTCGGACTGCCTGCAGACATACCTGACTCAAAAGCGTCAACAACTTTTCATACGGACTCGAATTGGGTGATTCTTTTTTGTTGGAAAGTAGATTTCATGCTCTTTCCAGCACAGTTGGAATCACCTTAAAATCCGTCCGGGCGTTGAGTTATGGACGAAACAATCGTATTCTTGCAGAATCCGAGTCAAACTACAAGTCCAAAGGTGTTCGTCACCTCCACTTGGGCCCATGAGCCTTGTACGACCTAGGGTTGGTTTTAGGCTGCCTTGGGGCGTCCTCCCACCTCCTTGGCCGCCACCTTGCTCCTATATAAGTAGATCCATCTAGTAGCTTTTCCTTGGGATTTGTTTAGTTAAAGTTAGCCATTGCAACCGTGTGCCGTTTGTGTCCAACGACCAGACCAAGACCGCTTACGGATCCCCACCTTTATCAATACTTCATACATACTGCAATATTCAGATTGCTTTTATCATATTCTTGCTTGTTGATGAGGACATGACTCGTTGGATAAGACCAAAATATTGCATACATGCATATTTGTCAGGTGATTTCTAGTGCATATTCAGATTGCTTTTATCATATTCTTGCTTGTTCTTCGATTGCTTGCAGGAATAGACCTTCGTGGTTAGGTTGATTGTGCTCCGGCGTGGTCAATAACCTCTCGGAGTTGGTTTAGCGATTGCTAAGGCGCAACGTCGTGCACGTTGTAGTCGGATCATCAAAGTCATCTTCACCAAATCGATAATTATCATCTCATCGAAAGATCGGGACACCCCGCCTCTATCAAGTATAGGCTATTTTTAGAGTCCGTATGTGTGGGGAAACAAGAGATAGGGTTAGTTTCGGACCCCTCCACCAAGGGCCAGGAAATTCACCCCCTCTTCCTCCATATATACAGCCCTTAGGGCACCGTTTAGACTTTGGGTTTTGTTTAGATTAAAGTTTGCCATAGCTGCAACCGGCGTGCCGTTTGTGTTCAGCGACCGGACAAAGCGTCACAGAACCCCACCTTGATCAATAAAGCTTTCCTCTTATATCCGCAATATCCAGTTGCAATCTCAGTTTCTTGCTTGTTCTTCGTTTGCTCGCGAAACCGACCTTCGTGGTCGGAGTTGATCGTGCCCGGCGTGGTCAATAACCTCTCGGAGTTGGTTTAGCGATTGCTAAGGCACGGCGTCCTCGCTGCGTTAAGTAGTCGGATCGTCAAAGTCGACTTCCACCAAAGCGAAATCCACCATCTCATCGAAAGATGGGACACTTCCGCCTGTATCACATATGTCGTTGCTTGAGTAGTGATTCACGTCTCCTAAGGTGTTTCAGCTACTTAGGGATGGTTGCTTCTTACGATGAGGACATCAATACCATTCTTACACCCCAGCCCATACGCTATACATCTTGGACCAATTACTAGAGCTCGCGCATGCGCCAACTAAATTACGGTACTTTCGTTTCTTGGTAATGATTCTAATGTTCATGAGAATATGATCTGCCTAAATTGGATACATTTGTTTTGCTTACAAATGAAGGGCCTAGCTTGGAGAAGGATGAACATTGGAGCAAGAACAAGCATGGAGATGATGGCATGCGCAAAGAGGACAAACGGAGTTACAAGTGATGATCTCGGGACTTTGAAACCACCATAATGAGTGCATGAAGCCTTGGACGAAATATACAAGATGCCACTTCATAAATTTCGTCGGAGGCTATTCTAGGTGCTTCGTCACCTTATTATTGGGCCAGGCCCATGTAATTTCGAAATACATAAGTATAGGCTATTTTTAGAGTCCGTATGTGTGGGGAAACAAGAGATAGGGTTAGTTTGGACCCCTCCACCAAGGGCCACGAAATTCACCCCTCTTCCTCCATATATACAGCCCTTAAGCGCACCGTTTAGACTTTGGGTTTTGTTTAGATTAAAAGTTAGCCATAGCTTCAACCGGCGTGCCGTTTGTGTTCAACGACCGGACAAAGCGTCACAGAACCCCACCTTGATCAATAAAGCTTTCATCTTATATTCGCAATATCCAGATCGCAATCTCGGTTTCTTGCTTGTTCTTCGTTTGCTCGCGAAATAGACCCTCGTGGTCAGGTTGATCGTGCTCGGCGTGGTCAATAACCTCTCGAGTTGGTTTAGCGATTGCTAAAGCGCGGCGTCCTCGCTGCGTTAAGTAGTCGGATCGTCAAAGTTGACTTCCACCAAAGCGAAATCCACCATCTCATCGAAGGCGGGACACCTTTGCCTCTATCAAGTGGTATCAGATTTCCGGGTTGCTCGGTGAGATTTCTGAGTTTTCGTTGTTTAAATCGAGTCATTCTTCATACCTATAGTCCACGAAAAAGCCACAAAAAATTAGGGTTAGTTCATCCTATCCGAACTAATCGAGCCTTTGCATAATCTTTTTGTATTTGCATTGTTGAATTTGCGGTTGCATCGTCGTGTCTAGTTGCTGGTCTTAGAGTCTAGTCTTTTAGAGTTTCGAGTTATGGTCAAAAGTTGTCACGCCGTCGCCGCACCATTATCATCGCCCTGCCATCTACCACCACCGCTTATCCGCCACGCTTTGAATCCGTATCCATATACCACCACGCTTATCCGCCACGCTTGAATCCGTATCCATATACCACCACCGCTTCCATATATCACCACCGCTGCCATCTACCACCATATATATCCACCACCAATCCGAGTTCCTTGCATATTAGGTTTATTTTCAGGATCCATCTAGTTTTCGATTCGTGTTTCCTTGTGCGAGTAGGTTTGGATTCAGCAATCTTTGCCGTCCGTAGAAGAGGTTGGTTTCCAAAAAAAGAAGTCGAAAACCACCCTCGTTTAGGCCCAAAATTTTCAGCATAATTGACAAAAAAATTCTGGCTATCCTATTTTTAGGTGTTTCTAAGCGTCTTGAGGCGATTAAATCGTTATAGAAAGTTTTTTGACCAGTTTTCAGTTTTTGGTCGAGCGATCGAAAAAAAAATTTGGTCGAAAAATTTCGTGCCCATCTGTCGATTTGACACAGGAAGAGTTTTGAGACACTCGCCATTATAGTGATTTTTAGCAAAAAAAAAAAGCAGCAAAAAAAAAAGCAGCGCAAAAAAGCGAAAAAAAAATTCAAGAGTGTGCTTTTCCCTTGTTTACGTGCAGCGTCGTGATTTTGTTAGTGTTCTAGGCTCGCGTCTCTATGCGGTCTAGCCTAGGACCAACCTGATACCGTTGTTGGCGTTTCTTCAACTTTGCATCTCTGAATTGATTATCACTGACCTTTTTGCTACAATATTATAAGCCTTCCAGCTCCACATACATCTCGTCGTGCGTTTGATTCTCCACAGTAATCGCTATATCCATGCTTTGAGAGTTTTGACTTCTAGCGGTTGCCGATCACCACTTCTTTGGTAGGCTGGTAAGAATTTGAGATTTGCTTGCGGGTTTGTGATACACCACCACCACTTCTTAGTAGTCTGTAGGATCATATTCTTGTGTGTTTCTATTTGCTACTAACCATGGTAGGATCACAAGCCGATGAGACTGATTGGGAGAACACGGCGAACAAACAGCTACATGATAAGTTTCAGCAAATGATGATTGGACAGGTGCAAGATGTGCTAAACAGATTTGATGAGTCCATGGAAGATAGATGGCATTGAGAAGGCGTTTGAAACAAAGCTTGATAGCAAGTTTAATCAATTGCTCGCGTTTTCCACAACCACCGGCTGCACCTATCGCACCTCTGCAGCAACAACAACTATGCCCCCTTCGAATCGGTATGGGCCAGCTCAGCGTGTTCCTATTGAGCAGGACAAACTTCTGGTGCGCTGCTACTGCTGTTGGTGCTTCTTTGGCTCCTGCTACTGCTGCTGCTGGTACGAGGGAGGATGATGAGTATCTGAGGCGATTATGAGGATGAGGTTGATCAAAATCAGAACTACGTGCAGCCACCAGCACCACCACCACCGAGGTCGACCTCGGTATATATTACGTAATGGTAGGCTGCACCACAACCTCAGTGCGAGATGATGTCCATATTCCTAAACTGAAATTGAATATTCCACCATTTGAGGGTAGATATGTTCCTAATATATATCTTACTTGGGAGTTAGAAACTGAACAACGTTTTACATGTTTACAATATCCCGAGGAGAGGCGGGTTCTTCTTGCTGTTTGTACTTTCACTAGTTTTGCATGTGTATGGTGGTGCGAACATTGTAGATTATATCCTATTCCGCTACTTGGGCTGCTTTGAAAACTGCTATGCGTACTCGTTGGGTTCCACCATATTATCAACGTGAATTGCTTCAAAAATTGCAGCGTTTAAGACAAGGAAAAAATCTGTAGAAGAATATTATCGGGAATTACAAACTGGCATGATTAGATGTGGTATTGTTGGCGAGAATGAAGCTATGCTTGCACGTTTTATAGGTGGATTAAATAGAGATTCAGACTATTCTAGAGTATAAGGGTATACTAATATCACTCTTTTATTCCATCTTGCTTGTAAAGCTGAGCGTGAAGTCTGCAGGATCAACAAGCATTGGCGCGAACTAACTTTTCTGCGAAGTCGACTTTCATCATGGACACGCGTGCATCCTCTACTTCCACTACACCAGCACCTCCATCAGCTGCTACCTCTAGCCGTGATACAAGAAAGCAGCACAACCTCCACTATCTGCCAAGGCGCTTTTGCCGGGCCTACAGAGCTCTTCTTCTTCCATGGCATCAGCTGGGCACACCGGTGATATTATTTGTCCTCGTTGTAAGGAAGAGGTCATTATGCGAGAGTGCAAATCTCAGCGTGTGATGATTGCTCTGAGGATGGTGGATATGAGTCCGCTAGTGACTATGATGAGGAGGCGTTGGCTCTTATTACGTGAAGAACACGGTGGAGATGATTACGATCATGAGGCGCAATACATGGCTCTGAAGGCTGGCGGTATGAATGTTTAGTTGCTCAGCGTGTTTTGAGTGTGCAGGTCACACAAGCTGAGCACAATCAGAGACACAATTTGTTCCATACCAAGGGAGTTGTGAAGGAGCGTTACATGCGGCGTCATCATAGGCGGAGGAGCTGCAACAACTTGGCTAGCATGGAGATGGTGGAAGCTTTCTCTCACCACAAGACCACATCCACATCCTTACTACATCCAATGGTTCAACAACAGCGGCAAGGTTAAGGTAACACGTCTTTGTTCGCGTGCATTTTAGTATCTCTACATATGCTGATTATGTTGATTGTGATGTGGTACCTATGCAAGCATGTTCCTTATTACTTGGTCGACCATGGCAATTTGATAAAAATTCTGTAAACCATGGTAGAAACAATCAGTATACTCTTGTTTATAAGGATAAAAATATTACTTTGCTTCCTATGACTCCTGAGTCCATTTTGAAAGATGATATTAATAGAGCTAATAAAGCAAAACAGGAGAAAAATAAGAGTGAAAATCAGATTGTGGCAAAAGAATTTGAGCAACATATGAAGCCTAATAGTAAACCATCTAGTGTTGCTTCTGAAATTAAATTGAAGAGTGCATGTTTAATTGCCACTAAATCTGATATTGATGAGCTAGATTTTAGAAAATCTGTTTGCTATGCTTTTGTGTGCAAAGAGGCATTATTTTCAATCGAGGACGTGCCTTCCTCTTTGCCTCCTGCTGTCACTAACATTTTGCGGGGAGTTATTGGCGTCTTTCCACAAGGCGTGCCACGGGATACCGCCTATTCGAGGATTGAGCATCAGATTGACTTAATTCCGGTGCTTCTTTGCCAAACCGTCGCCATCTTGTACCAATCCGGAGGAGCGAAGGAGATTATGCCTCATGTACAAGAGCTTCTCGACAAAGGTTATATCTGCGAATCCCTTAGTCCTTGTGCTGTTCCTATTATTCTAGTGCGAAAAAGGATGGTACATCGGCGTATGTGTGTTGATTGTAGAGGCATTAATATTATTACTATTCGTTATCGTCATCCTATTCCTAGGCTAGATGATATGCTTGATGAATTGAGTGGCTCTACAATATTCTCCAATGTTGATTTGCGTAGTGGATATCATCAAATTCGTATGAAATTGGGGATGAATGGAAAACAGCATTTAAAACTAAGTTTGGATTATATGAGTGGTTAGTTATGCCTTTTGGGTTAACTAATGCACCTAGTACTTTCATGAGATTAATGAGCGAAGTTTCGTGCTTTCATTGGACGATTTGTGGTAGTTTACTTTGATGACATATTGATTTATAGCAGATCTTTGGAGGAACATTTGGAACATTTCGTGCTGTTTTTATTGCTCTCGTGATGCGTTTGTTTGGTAACCTTGGGAAGTGCACCTTTTGCACCAACGAGTGTCTTTTCTTGGCTATGTTGTTACTCCACGAGGGAATTGAAGTTGATAAAGCCAAGATTGAAGCTATTGAGAGTTGGGCAGGCCAAAGCGGTCACACAAGTGAGGAGTTTTGATGCGGAGCATCCTTCCATCATCCCCATGGACTCTACATCAACACCTACAACACCACAAGGACCGATGGCTCGAGCACGTGCAAGAGCTCTTGAAACCGGTGACATCAATCCTCTCACAACTCTCCTTGATTCACATGAGACATGGTTACTACCTCAAGCGGAAACTCTATGCATACTCGGGCACCAAGGAGTCGACCATGAAGAGGCTAGGAAGCAAGGAGAATATAGCGGAAGACATCGTGAAGGCGAGAGAGGAAAGCAACAAGTACCGGGGAGGCGGACGATCCGGACGAGGCCAGACGATCCGGACAGCTTCGGATGATCCGGACCCGGTCGGGCGATCCGGCTAACTCCACCGAAAGCAGCAGAACCTCCGCTGCTGGCGGATCATCGGACCCGGCCGGATCATCCGGACCCCCAGACGTCCGGACCCCAGCGGACATCCGGCCTGCGCCGTCACCAGTGAGCAGCGGACCATCGGGCCCCACCGGATCATCCGGACCAGCCGGATCATCCGGACCGTCGCCGGATCGTCCGGCCGGCGCTTTCTGGCAGCGTGTTAGGCTGACCCATGTACCCCTTCGCCCCGGACTCTATATAGGACCCCTCTCCTCACTTTGAGACTTAGCATTGGATTAGCTCATATTTGTGTGTGAGCCTTTGCTCATCCACGGTACTTCTCCACGGAGATCGGGACCTCCGTCTAGGAAGATCCCTCGGATTCAAGACCCCTATCTGGGAAGATCCCTCGTGGATTCAAGACCTCCTCTCGGAGAAAACGGCTACCTTTGTATCTTTCCTTTGTTGATTTTGGACCATGTATCACTCGTGCCGATGATCTAGACCTTGTGTGATTGATCTCAGTCGGTTGAGTGTCTCTCTCGTTCTTCCCGTGATTTCCTCTCGTGCTTCGCGTGTTCTTCGTGTTTTCCCGTAGGATCCCTCAAGCGTGAAAGATCGGCGAATTAGGGTTCCACCTACATCATATGGTATCATGAGCCACGTTGATCACGTTTTGGAGCCCCTACCTCGTGATTTCTAGCTTGATTTTGTTGTTTTCGTCCTAAAACCGAAAATCCCACAAAAATACCCCCAAAATTTTTGTGATTTTTTAGTTTTGATGATGTTTTGTTGTTTTTGATCCGTGGATTGATTGTGTAACTTCGTGGATCTTGTGTTTCCCCACCTTTTCCCCTCGAAATCCACCCAAAATCCCGAAATCGTCAATTTCCACCCCATTTCGTGTTCTTCGAGCAGTTCCGTGCGTGCTTGACCTGCCGGATCATCGGACCAAGTCCGGATCATCGGACTCGCCGGATCATCCGGCTCTGGCCGGATCATCCGGCTTCCTCTGCCGAAAGCTGCAGATTCTGCAGCCCATCCACCCTACCACCTTCCACATACATATACACCCTCCCACCCCATCCACCACCATTTCCACTTGCCAAACCCCAAGACTCAACCTCTGTAATACCATTGATTTTGAGTTCGACAATTTGAGTGAGATTTCCGTGTCCTTTTGTGTTTGGCTATCTAGGCGCGGTGTGACATCAACAACAAACACTCATTTTGGTGGCTACTCATCTTCGCTTCTGAGACGGTAACATCGGCGACATCTTTGTCATACCTTGCAATTGCATTGATAACCATCATATACCATCTTTTGCGTTGCTTACCCACGAGACTAGCCATTGAGTATTGCCGACAGCGTGACTTGTGCACATTAGTTGCATACACCATATCATACATACAATCGAGGTGCATATCTCAAAATCAACTTGTGTGTCACAAAGTTGTCATCGCATACACAATTGCTATCTTAGTTAAGTCAAGTTTGCATAAGAAAAGAGCTCAATAGAGAAAGAGCCACTCAAGCTTTTAAGCAAAGAGGAAAGATAAGCAAAGAGCTTATAAGCAACAAGCATAGCATCATACAACATTAAGATTGTCATATAAGATCATCTTGGATCATTGCACGAAATACCATACATATAGTATACTTGGGATAGAGATCGTTGCATTTTTGCCTAGTAGGTTGTGCACAAGCTCCGTATCCGCCTATTATTGCAATCGTGCTAACGTCTCTCTAGTATTGTGCAACAAGAGCATTTTAAATGGATTCCACATTTTGGCTCACTTTTGGTTTGCACAATCCCATTTATCTATTTGCGTGTGTGTTTCCGTGTACCACTACTTGCTTGGTCTACTTGTTGCATATCTGAATTTGCGAATCTTCTTCAACATTTTGAGTCAAGCTAACAATGCAATCAATTTTGTGCCACCATCTAACCAAAGTCCACCAAAAGCTTTTACTTGTGTAGGTGTGAGAATCGACAAGGATCGGTACCAATAGTGCTATTTCATTGTCCGCATTTGAGTGAACTTGATTCATCTTCAACCGGTCAAAGGTACATTGGTATTCATTCTTCTCCTTCTACCACTCACAATTTGCTTAAAATGATGGATAGGCCAAGTTCTTCTACAAATCCACTCTTCATCGAGCAAGGCGAGGACATGTCATCATCGTCACCAAGAGCCACCTCTTTGGCGGCATAGCGAGCTCTCCATCAAGAGCAACAAGCAATGGCGAACGCGCATCGACAACCTCTCCACCGACTTGCGACTCTCGAGAAAGCGTACGCGATTACCGACAACAAACTCGTAGCGCACAAAAAGAAACGATGCAAGAATGGGCGAGATCCGCGCCTTGTTGGTGAACCGGCGTACTTCTACCTCTTCACACTCAAGACGGAGCCACTCAAGTCGGCACTCCGACGACTCCTTCTCCGACACAAGTACACCGTCATCGAACATTCTTCGTCGAGCCGCGCGTCAAGACCGTCATGCATCTCGCAACCCGCTACACAATAAGAATCTCCAAGAGCAAGTTGATGAAGAAGTTCCTCGTCCTCAATCGAGCCAAATGCCATTTGCTCAAGCTCAAGAACGACAACGTCTTCGTCACCAACAAGAACAAGAACGAGCGCGCCTACACCAAGAACAACAAGACTCCGAAGCTCAACGTCTTCAAAAACAACAACAAGAAGAACAAGCTCTTGAGGCGGAACGCGCCCTTCAAGCATCAAGTCGAGCTCTCGCCAACCGCAATCGCGAAAGGCGCAATCAAGAGAAGCCCTTGAGAAGAAATACAAGAGAGGAACTACCATCACGTGCATAGCGTCAAACCCAACAAGCTCCTCCACAAGCTAATCAAGCTCAACCTCAACCTCAAGGTCAACAAGAGCAAGTTGATCATGGACTTCCTCCTCACCAAGAGCAACATGAGGATGCTTACCCTCCACGTCAAGAACGTCATCATCAACATCGACCTCAAAACAATGAAGAACATCGCTATGACAAGCTCAAGTTCACAATGCCCAAGTTCAATGGAACCAATGATCCCGAAGAGTACCTCTCATGGGCATTGAAGGTCGACAAAATCTTTCGTTTGCATAACTATGAGGAAGAAGAAGAAGATCGCTATGGCATCACTTGAGTTCCAAGACTATGTGCTCATATGGTGGGAACAAGTCCTTGGCGCCGACAAGCAAGAGGTGAACCTCCAATCACCACTTGGGCTCAAATGAAGGATGTCATGCGAGCACGTTTTGTGCCCACCTACTACAACCGTGATCTATTCAAGAAGCTACAACTCCTCAAGAAGGAACAAAGAGTGTTGAAGAATACTACAAAGAGATGGAGATTGCCATGATTGAGCCAATGTCAAGGAAGATGGCGAGCAAACAATGGCACGATTCTTGAATGGACTCAACCATCCCATCAAGAAGATTGCCGACTTCCAACCCTACTCCAACCACATTGAGCTCGTGCATCAAGCTACAAAGGCGGAGCGACAAGTGCAAGATGACTTCAAATGCCAAGTACTCATCAAGACATCTGGCCTCTCCAACAACCAAGCTTCAACAACTACTCCAACCGACATCAACCAAGCCTTTTCCAAGCAAGCGGCGACAAGTCAAGTTACAAGAAAACTTCTACAAGTTCAAGTCGTCCTCCTCCTACTACAAGCAACTCCAAGCCGCGTGCTTCATCAGCTACTCCAACCAATGAGACCGTCAAGACAAGCTCCTTCAAGTGTTTTACTTGCGGCGGCCGAGGCCACAAGTCATATGAATGCACCAACAAGCGTACCATGATACTCAACGACGATGGAACCTACGACTCAATGAGTGAAGATGAAATGGACGCTATTGAGCAAGTGGCCATGCACCGGGGCATCAACGAGGATGAAGATGATCAAGTCTTTTGTGATGAAGATACAAGCCCCTCTCTTGTTGTCTCCAAAGTCTTGACACTTCAACATCAACAAGAAGAAGACCAACGATGCCACATTGATGCGGAGCATCCTACGGACATCACCATGTCAAGAGTCCGTTTGGCAAGTGACACGTGCGACCTCTACTTCTCATACATAAAGGTGAATCTTCTCCTTTACACGTGTTCACTTGACCCTTTGAGGATGGTATACTACTTGACACTCCACTTCGTGTGCATGCATAGGTATTGCCGGACTTCACGGACGGCGAGGAGAGTGCAAGCGCCAAGAAGCGCCTACACCGTCCGCAAGGGAAGCATGGGCGAATGGGAAGAAAAGGACTTGCCCAGTCCAGAAAGGCGTACTACCGCCCAAAGCAGCAGTACTACCGCTAAGCAGTACTACCGCTAAGCGGTACTACCGCTAAGCGGTACTAAGGTCCTCTGAAGCGGACAGTACTACCGCTCAGCGGTACTACCGCCCATGAGTCGATACTACCGCCCTGCCTGTCTGCCAAGCCAGAGGCCTTTGGCCTTGTATCCCTCTCCCACTTACCCCTTCGTGGCTTAGACTATAAATAGACCACCTCCACCTCCTTTCTAGGGTTAGCAAAGTGATAGCTCATTCTTAGGTGAGCTTTGCTCCTACCTATCTCTTGAGAGAGAGACCACTACTCCATTGGAGGCCAAGACCTCCATCTAGGAGAAGATCCCGCGGGATATTATCAAGACCCCCTTGTGGGAAGATCCATCTAGGATACAAGACCCCCCCTTGTGGGAAGATCCATCTAGGATATCATCAAGACCTCCTCTTGGAGATGAACCTTACCTTGTATCTTTCCCTTTGTTGTTCATGTACCTTGTGACCTTGTGTGTTTGATTGTCTAGTGGATGTGTGATTGGACTTGTTCTTGAGTGTTTCCCCTTGTGATTTCTCCCCGTTCTTCCCCATGTTCATCATGTTCTCCGTAGGATCCCCTCCAAACGTGAAAGATCGACGAATTAGGGTTCCACCCTACATCATATGGTATCATGAGCCACGTTGATCACGTTTTGGAGCCCTACCCTCTTTTCTAGCTTGATTTTGTGTGTTCTTGCCTAAATCCGAAAATCCCCACCAAAAATAGCCCCAAATTTTTTTGTGATTTGTTGGTTTGATGATGTTTTGTTGATTTTGATCCGTGGATTTGCTTGGTTTCAAGTGGATCTAGCATTCCCCCAAGTTTCCCCTCTTTCCATCCACGAAATCCATCAAATTTTGCCCCCGAAATCATCCATTTCCGCCCCAAAATCGCGCCCCGATTCGATCTGCGAAAAATCCCGCTGAGAACCTCAAGCGGTACTACCGCCCCGCTAACAGTACTACCGCTGAGAACCTCAAGCGGTACTACCGCCCCGCTAACAGTACTACCGCTAGGCCCTGTTTCAGCCGAAACAGTCGAAAAATCCCGACACGAGCGGTACTACCGCCCTCCCGAGCGGTACTACCGCCCTGGCCAATTTCAACTTTCCGAGTTTCACTGTTTCGGCCATAACTAATTCATCCGAACTCCGTTTTTGACGTTCTTTAGCTCGTTTTGAAGCTATTGACATCCCCTATCCCACAAAAATACCACCAACATCATTTGACTCCATCATATTTTCTGAAATTTGGCAAGTTTGCCTAGGCCCTCCACCATATCATCCGCATTACCACCACCGACTTCCGCAACCTAACCCATTTTGTTCCCCATAGCATTAGTGGTTGTTTGAGTTGTGATTTGAGTCTCCTAAGGTGTTTAGGCTACTTAGGGACAATTGCTTCTTCATCAACCACCACCACCATTTCCGCATAACCGTGCCCACCATACAATTCCACCCCAACAACCCAATTTTGTTTGAGCTTGTTTGAGTTGTGGCTTGTGTCTCCTAAGGTGTTTCGGCTACTTAGGGATGGCAACTTCAACTCCGACTTGTGTATAGCCCATCATCCCACTTCCGCATTGCCAAGTGCAAACCACCACCGCTTTCCGCTACCACCATTTGTCATTTGTCATTTGAGATTTTGAGTTTGCGGTTTTTCCGTTTCCTAAGGTGTTTGACTACTTAGGGGCGAGTCTCCATCATCTTGGTATCTACACCAAGAACACGCCACTCATCATCGCAAGGGCGGTAACCTCAACGACACCTTTGTATATCCTTGCAAATTGCATTGTTAACCCCTAGCCCATTTTGCGCCACTTACCTATCGAGACTAGCCATTTGAGTATTGCCGCAGCGTTACTTGTGCACATTAGTGGTCCATACCTTCCATTGCATACATACCATATCATATTGGTATCATATCATCCATTGTGCCTCAAGTTTGTTCCCGCATATACACAATTGCTATATTGGTTTGTGCATTGTACAAAAGTGGCCATAGAGAAAAAAAAGAGAAAAAGCTTTTAAGCAAAAAGAGAGCAAAGAGCTCGTGAGCAAGTGACATAGCATCATACCCCATTGAACATAAGAGCCATACCAAAATCTACATCATATGATATCATGCTTGAGAGAAACACCGGGATCCATACATATATAGCATACTTGGGATAGAAAGAATATCCATTTTGCATATTATAGGTTGTGCACAAGTGTCGTATCCGCCTATTGAGCAATCGTGCTAGCGTCTCTCTTGAGTTGTGCAACATGAGCGTTTTCCGTGGATTCCACATTTTGTGCTCATTCCTTGGTTGCACGACCCCATTTATCTATCCTTGTGTGTGTTTCCGTGTACTTTTCATTGCTATTGGTCCATTTGTTTCACTTGCGAATTTGTGAATCTTTTTCAACATTATTGACTCTTGCTAACATTTTGCATTAAATTTTTGTGCCACTATCCTCACCAAGCTCTACCATAAGCTTTACTTGATAGGTGTGAGTGAACAAGTCGGTACCAATTCCACTATTCTTTCATCTCACATTGGGTGAAGCGAGATACATCCTCAACATTGGGAAAAGGTAACTTGGTATTGTTTATCTCATTTCCTACTCACCTCTACTCGAGTCTTGTGATGGATAGGCAAGGCATTTCATCTTGGTCTACAACAACAACAGCGAGTTCGATGCCATGAACAACAACTCCGGCGCCAAGATGCAAGCTAAAATGGAGAGATCAAAGCCCTCATCAAGTCCTACAAGCGATCTTCCTCATCTTGAGAAGGCGCTCAAAAGCACATGCTTCCGAGCTACCATCTCCGGCAAGATCACGCCGGCATCGACACCATCACCAACAAAAGCGTGAAGGTCAAGAGCTCTACATCAACAACCGCTCAATGACTTCACCATCTCCCTTGGCATCTTAAGCCAAGCGACTTCAAAGCATCTTAAGCCTCTGGACATCGGCATCTTCGCCAACAAGAACCTCAAGACTACACTCAAGAGAAGCTACCCAAGCTCAAGTCCGCGACTTCCACGAGCTACTCGACCTCGACACCGACCACAAGATTCCTTTCTATGGGACTCAAGAACCGAGGAGTACCTCGAGTGGGGCGTTTGATGGGCGACTACCTCAAGCTACATCAAGTTCCTCCGAAGATCAAGTGAAGTCGCATACAAGAAACTTCCACGACTACGCATTGGCATGGTGGCTTCACACACCTTGAATTACTACGACATGAGTTGGCCCAAGGCGAAGAAAGCTTTGCGGCGAGTTTGTGCCTCCAACCTACGGAACAACCGGCGCCAATTGGAGAACACCACCCAGGATCCAAGTCCATCGACAAGTACTTCAAGGAGATGATGATTGCCTTCTGACGAGCGGCGTGGGCGACCCCATTTCGATGAAGTTCCACTTCATGATGGGATTACTGTGACATCTCCAAGACCATCGTCCTCAAGAACTACAAGTCCATCAGCGACTACTACATTGGTGCTCTCAAGGCGGAACAAGAACTCATGAAGGCCAAGGCTTCTCCACCCCAAGCAAACTTGGCGACCAAGCTCTCGACAAGCATGAGGCTAGTACCACCAAGATGTCCAAGCACGACAAGCCCAAGGCGATGCTCCCAAGTGTGACTTCACGCCATCCCTCTTTGTGGCATTGATGATGCGAGTCTACTCCGACTCTTTTTCAAGGCGGTGCGGCGGCGAGTTCGACTACGGAGACCTTCAAGGACCAAGCTTTGGAGGCGGCGACAAGGTGGCGAGCAAGGATGATGCTTCCATCTTTGGGGCGAGAGGATGATGTGCCATCTTGGCCTTCATCTCTGGCGCGGTGGCGAGATGATCGAGCATGGGATTTTCCCTTCGGTCATGGAGGAGAGTGATGATGTGCCATCTTGGCCTTCATCCACGGCGACCACGGCGAGATGGTTGAGCATGGGATCTTCCCTTGACCCGGCGGCGTATGATGACTTGAGTGACTTGTGCCACCATATTGAGAGTGAGTGACTTCACCACTAGCCCCATATATGATGAGTTGCCACAATTCCCATGTGAGGAGAGCCACAACCCCACCACTTGAGTGAGATGGTGACTCCACCATACGTGAGTTTGAGTGCACCTATTTTGAGGGGTGAGTGAACCACCACATAGAGAGAGTGAGATAGTTGATAGGTCTCGTGAGGCCATTTGCATTTCTAACAACTTGACCTCTACCTCTATTGTGTCTTCTCATTTGGTGCTAGGTCCCATTTATGATGTGTGCCGATCCTCGGCGACTTCGTCCTCCCTTTGGACAAGGCGATGGCCATGGTGGAATATGATGCACCCCCCATGGTTCCATCAAGATGAAGATGACCACCATTTGGTCTTTCCCACCTCACCTACACCACTTGAGTGGAATGACAAAGGTAACAAAGGTGAAGGTGATGCTCTAGTCCCACTAGTGGACTTTCTTGAGATTGATTGCTTGCATGATGTTGATCCACCTAGTACCTTGTTTCATTCTAGTATGATTTCCCCATGTGATGATTTGCCCATTTATGATGAGTATGATGATTCTCATGTGGAGTCTATTAGTTGTGATGCCATGTTACATAGGATTTCTTGTGACAATTCTTTAGGTCACGTCATGTTTGATAATCCGCTTGACTTGTCATATGCTATGCATGAGATCCATCATATGTCTTATTTGCAATCTCTTCATAGTGACTATGCATATGCCATTAAAATAAACCCAATTTGCACATATGGCATAGATGACAAGCCCATGGTTATTGGCATTTGTTTTTCTTGTGATGATATTGATATGCTCCTTTGCATCATTCATCTCATATGCCATGCCATGACCACCTAACCGGATATGCATTGTTTTGGATGTTGTCCATTTTCTCCATATGATGTTTCAATGTTGTTCATGAGGAGACCCCATAGTTTCCTCATACATGTTAGGAGATTTTGATCCATCCCTTCCATTGCATGATCCCCAAAATTGTGTGCACCATATGCTCCCCATGATTAAACATGATATTGATGTGTCATATACTTGCATTCTCAATTTGTGTCCCCATCGTGTCATACATAACAACTATTCTTTCATGATGGATGACATGTTCATATACCATGCCTCAAATTTCTTTGAGCATTGCTTATCTTGTGCTAACTCACACGTGCACATACACATCACGATGGATGATGTGTACATTTACCTAGCACAATTTCTTTGGATTGTGTCTCTTTTGTGTAGGTACCCATGAATACTTGTCAACCTCGCAATCCACGAGTTGACAAAGCGAGCTCTAGAAACAGCGATGAATTGGGATCCGTGGACTATCCTTACCACCGTTCCTTGGCGCAAGGACTACGCGCAACTCCTCTACTTGGCTCTCACACGGCTATGGGCCATTTACCACTTCTCACATTATGCTCATTTTACCGTGTTCACTTTGCATGCTATGCTTGCTTCTATGCCTTTGCCATGCAATTGTGACCCTTGTTTGCATCTACCCATGATTCTCCATTATGATATTCCTATGTGTATTTGCATGCTTGGTGGAGATCCTTGTTGCTTTTGCCATGCTTATCATGTGCCCCATTCTATTGATGCTTGTTGTGTTGGGAGAGTCATGATGACCCATTGCTATTCACATATGGCCTCTGCCAATACATTCATAATATTGTACTCATATCTTGCTTTCATGCTTGTGCTATGACTTGTGAATTATTCATGCCCACTATTTGCACCAATGACATGTTTGCCATGATTCCTCCTAGTATGTTGCATCTTAGCTTTACTAGCTTGCTTGATTTGATAGCTATGAATGCTCACTATATTGCATCACCCATGTTCCACTACTTGCTTTCTTGGGTTGATGACATATATGCTCATGCCTCTCACATGATATATCTTGATCATTGTCTCTTGTGTCATACTTGCTCATCTCATGCGGTTGATGACAACCATCTATATGCTTTGCACATGATTCGCATTGCCTCTTGTCATATATCTCCATGTGTTGCCTCTCTCATGTTAGATGATTTGCCATGTATTGAGTGCAACAATGATTCTCTTCTTGTTCATGAGATTGCCCCATAGCATTCTCGCATATATTTGGAGATTTTGACACAATTCTTGTGAAGCATGCTTGTCTTACTTCTTTGCACCATATACCTAGTGCCATGAATATTGCCATTGTTGCATCATATTATTCATGCACTTTTGCTTCTAATGGTTATGTGCAAAGATGAGAACCATCATGATGGATGATGTGTTTGTCTACCATGCGCATACTTTCTTTGTTTTGTTTTGTGCATGTGTAGGATACTTGGACTTTATGTGTCGACTTCCACTTCACGTGAGTTGACCATTCGAGCTCTTGAGGCGAGCCTCATATATTCTACCACGACCCAGCTTCTACACGTATTTGCTTCCACTTGGCATTGTGAAGAATGCACAAGGACACACTTTCAAGGTGACATCCTTCTTGAGCTTGGATATTGTGGATCATACTTCATGTGTTGCTTGCACCATTTGCATGCATGTTCGAGATATTGCTTTCTACCATGATTGCCACATTTCCATCCTTCATAACATATATACCTTGTGTGTGGCATCCAATTCTTGGACTACTTGCTACTATCATATGGTTGGTTGCACCAATATCATTTCTTCACATATGCCATGTCCCTTTGCTTGTCACATTCTTGACTTGATTGCCTCACACATGTTGAACAATTGCTCTTTCCATTGTGTTGAGTGCCACAATATCTTCACTACACCCTATGCACGTTATGCTTGGATTGTCTTGCACTTGCCCCATGTGTTTAGACATTTCACTATATTTGGTGTTGTGAATGACTCTTATGCCTACCATAGACCTTTCATTGAGCTCTTTATGCATGCTCGCTATGACCTTGAGGTAGATGCTTGTTCACTTATCACATATATTTGCATCTTGGCCTCCCATTTACATGCTTGTTCCCATGATGTACTTGATTGTGCTCAATTTATATGTCAAATGTCATGACACAATTCTTTGTCAAACCATATGCTATGCTTGATGACAACACTTGTTGGGTGAATCACCTCTTGAATGCTTGGTTTTGCTCTTCGACAACCACATTTGTTTTCCAAGTGCTTGTTATCTTTGCTACTTTTGAAGGAATTACAAGGCGGTGCGACATTGGAGAGTGCCCATTTGGAACTTCAAGATGACAAGAACTTGGTGATCGACCACTTCTACAGCGACGCCATCTCTTTCCCATGGTGATTTTGTTTTTCGATCCGGTCGGATCTTTCCCAAGGGAGGGATGATGCGGAGCATCTCGGACATCACCATGTCAAGAGTCCGTTTGGCAAGTGACACGTCGACCTCTACTTCTCATACATAAAGGTGAATCTTCTCCTTTACGTGTTCACTTGACCCCTTTGAGGATGGTATACTACTTGACACTCACTTTCGTGTGCATGCATAGGTATTGTCGGACTTCACGGATGGCGAGGAGGTCAAGCGCCAAAACGCCTACACCGTCCGCAAAGGGAAGCATGGAAGCGAAGCGGAAGAAAAAGGACTTGCCCAGTCCGGAAAGGCGGTACTACCGCCCAAAGCAAGCAGTACTACCGCAAGCCGTACTACGTCCAAACAACGAAGGTCCTACTACCGCTCAGCGGTACTACCGCCCATGAGTCAGTACTACCGCCTACTTTGTCTTGTGAGCAGCAGACCCTTTGGCCTTGTATCCCTCTCCACTTATCCCGCCGTGGCTTAGTCTATAAATAGACCACCTCCACCTCCTTTCAAAGGGTTAGCAAAGTGATAGCTCATTCTTGATGAGGACATCAATACCATTGTTACACCCACAGCCCTGCTGCTATACATCTTGGACCAATTACTAGAGCTCGCGCATGCGCCAACTAAATTACGGTACTTTCGTTTCTTGGTAATGATTCTAATGTTCATGAGAATATGATCTGCCTAAATTGGATACATTTGTTTTGCTTACAAATGAAGGGCCTAGCTTGGAGAAGGATGAACATTGGAGCAAGAACAAGCATGGAGATGATGGCATGCGCAAGAGGACAGAATGGAGTTACAAGTGATGATTTCAGGACTTTGAAGCCACCATAATGAGTGCATGAAGCCTTGGACGAAATATACAAGATGCCACTTCATAAATTTCGTCCGGAGGCTATTCTAGGTCTTTGCGTCACCTTATTATTGAGCCAGGCCCATGTAATTTCGAAATACATTAGTATAGGCTATTTTTAGAGTCCGTATGTGTGGGGAAACAAGAGATAGGGTTAGTTTGGACCCCTCCACCAAGGGCCACGAAATTCACCCCTCTTCCTCCATATATACAGCCCTTAGGGCACCGTTTAGACTTTGGGTTTTGTTTAGATTAAAAGTTAGCCATAGCTGCAACTTGGCGTGCCGTTTGTGTTCAGCGACCGGACAAAGCGTCCGAGAACCCCACCTTGATCAATAAAGCTTTCATCTTATATTCGCAATATCCAGTTGCAATCTCAGTTTCTTGCTTGTTCTTCGTTTGCTCGCGAGAAGCAGACCCTCGTGGTCGGGTTGATCGTGCTCGGCGTGGTCAATAACCTCTCGGAGTTGGTTTAGCGATTGCTAAAGCGCGGCGTCCTCGCGCGTTCGTAGTCGGATCGTCAAAGTCGACTTCCACCAAAGCGAAATCCACCATCTCATCGAAGGCGGGACACCTTTGCCTCTATCAAGTGGTATCAGATTTCCGGGTTGCTCGGTGAGATTTTACAGATTTTTCGTAGTTTAGATCGAGTCATTCTTCATACCTATAGTCCACGAAAAAGCCAAAAAAAATTAGGGTTAGTTCATCCCGTCCGAACCAATCGAGCCTTTGCATAATCTTTTACGTATTTGCTTTGTTGAATTTGCGGTTGCATCATCGTGTCAAGTTCTGGTCTTAGCGTCTAGTCTTTTAGAGTTTGAGTTACATTCACGAGGTTGTCACGTCATCATCGCTGCCATATACCACCACCACATATTCACGTAATCCGAATCCATATCGCCACCACATATCCGCCGCCATCACCCCATCCGAGTCCTTGCAACATATATCCGCCACCGGTCCGAGTTCCACAGTTCATCTCCGCACCGATCCGAGTTCAGATTCACAGTTCATCTCCGCCACCAGTCCTAGTCGAGTCCGATAATTGTTGCATTGTTCTCGATTTCCGGATCACGCGATACTAAAAAGTCGTGATTTTAGGACTCCCCAACTTCCAAGCCATCCGAGAAGAAAAATAGTTCAGTTTTTTCAAAAAAAAAAAAATTAAGTCGAAAAATTCTGGCTAGGCAGTTTTTAGACCATTTGTAGACTTTTCGAAAAAAATTTGTTGCGGAGCAAAAAAAAAAAAAAAAAAAAGGAAAAAAGCAAAAAAAAAAAAAAAAGAAAAAAAAATTCAGAGTGTGCTCCTCCCTTGTTTACGTGCAGCGCCGTGATTTTGTTAGTGTTCTAGGCTCGCGTCTCTAGCACGGTCTAGCCTAGGACCAACCTGATACCGTCGTTGGCGTTTATTCAACTTTGCATCTCTGAATTGATTATTCTTGACCTTTTTGCTACCATATTATAAGCCTTCCAGCTCCACATACATCTCGTCGTGCGTTTGATTCTCCACAGTAATCGCTATATCCAAGCTTTGAGAGTTTTGACTACAGCGGTTGCCGATCACCACTCTTCTTTGGGTAGGCTGGTAGAATTTGAGATTTGCTTGCGGGTTTGTGATACACCACCACCACTTTTTAGTAGTTTGTAGGATCATATTCTTGTGTGTTTCTATTTTCTGCTAACCATGGTAGGATCACAAGCCGATGAGACTGATTGGGAGAACTGACGAACAAACAGCTACATGATAAGTTTCAGCAAATGATGATTGGACAGGTGCAAGATGTGGTAAACAGATTTGTGAGGCCATGGAGAAGATAGATGGCATTGAGAAGGCGTTTGAAACAAAGCTTGATAGCAAGTTTGATGAATTGCTCATGCGTTTTCCACAACCACCGCCGGCTGCACCTATCGCACCTCTGCAGCGACAACAACTCGCCCCTTCGAATCGGTATGGGCCGAGCTCGGCGTGTTCCTATTGAGCGAGGACAAAATTCTGGTGCGGCTGCTCTGCTTTGTTGGTGCTTCTTTGGCTCTGCTACTGCTGCTGGTGGTACCGAGGAGGATGATGAGTATGTGGGCGATTATGAGGATGAGGTTGATCAACATCGAACTCGTGCAACCACCAGCACCACAACCACCAGGTCGTCCACATGCAAATAATGGCAATATTAGGGCTCCCCCTCAGTGCGAGATCATGACCATCTCCCTAAACTGAAATTGAATATTCCACCATTTGAGGGTAGATATGTTCTGATATATATCTTACTTGGGAGTTAGAAACTGAACAACGATTTACATGTTTACAATATCACGAGGAGGCGTGTTCTGCTGCTTTGTTTGTGCTTTCACTAGCTTTGCATGTGTTTGGTGGTGCGAACATTGTAGATTATATCTGTTCCAGCTACTTGGGCTGCTTTGAAAACTGCTATGCGTACTCGTTGGGTTCCACCATATTATCAACGTGAATTACTTCAAAAATTGCAGCGCTTAAGACAAGGAAAAACTCTGTAGAAGAATATTATCGGGAATTACAAACTGGCTTGATTAGATGTGGTATTGTTGAGGAGAATGAAGCTATGCTTGCACGTTTTTTGGGTGGATTAAATAGAGATTCAGACCATTCTAGACTATAAGGATTATAATAATATCACTCGTTTATTCCATCTTGCTTGTAAAGCTGAGCGTGAAGTGCAGGATCGGCAGGCATTGGCGGCGCACTAACTTTTCTGCAGGTCGACCTTCATCATGGACACCACGTGCATCATCTACTTCCTTTGCACCATCACCTCCTTCAGGTGCCACCTCCAACCGTGATACAAGCGAGCACAACCACCACTATCGCCAAGAGCACACTGCCGGGCCTGCCAGAGCTCTTCTTCTTCCATGGCGTCAGCAGGGCACACAAGTGATATTATTTTGTCGTCGTTGTAAGGAAGAGGACATTTCTTGAGAATGCAAATCTCAGCGTGTGATGATTGCTCTTGAGGATGGTGGGTATGAGTCCGCTAGTGACTATGATGAGGAGACTTTGGCTCTTATTACACATGAGGAACACGGTGGAGATGATTACGATCATGAGACACAATACATGGCTCTTGAAGATCTTGGCAGGTATGAATGTTTAGTTGCTCAGCGTGTTTTGAGTGTGCAGGTTACACAAGTGAGCAAAATCGGAGGCATAATTTGTTCCATACAAAGGGAGTTGTGAAGGAGCGTTCTATTAGCGTCATCATAGATGGAGGAGCTGCAACAACTTGGCTAGCATGGAGATGGTGGAGAAGCTATCTCTCACCACAAGACCACATCCACATCCTTACTACATCCAATGGTTCAACAACAGCGGCAAGGTGAAGGTAACACGTCTTGTTAGTGTGCATTTTAGTATCTCTACATATCTGATTATGTTGATTGTGATGTGGTACCTATGCAAGCATGTTCCTTGTTACTTGGTAGACCATGGCAATTTGATAAAATTCTGTACACCATGGTAGAAACAATCAGTATACTCTTGTTCATAAGGATAAAAATATTACTTTGCTTCCTATGACTCCTGAGTCCATTTTGAAAGATGATATTAATAGAGCTAATAAAGCAAAACAGGAGAAAAATAAGAGTGAAAATCAGATTGTGGCAAAAGAATTTGAGCAACACATGAAGCCTAATAATAAACCATCTCTGTTGCTTCTACGAAATTAAATTGAAAAGTGCATGTTTACTTGCCACCAAATCTGATATTGATGAGCTAGATTTTAGCAAATCTATTTGCTATGCTTTTGTGTGCAAAGAGGCATTATTTTCATTCGAGGGCGTGCCTTCCTCTTTGCCCCTGCTGTCACTAACATTTTGCGGGAGTTCGTTGGCGTCTTTCCACAAGGCGTGCCACAGGATTACCACCTATTCGAGGATTGAGCATCAAATTGACTTAATTCGGTGCATCATTACCAACCGTGCACCATACCGTACCAATCCGGAGAGCGAAGGAGATTATCGTCAAGTACAGGAGCTGCTCGACAAAGGTTATATCTGCGAATCCCTTAGTCCTTGTGCTGTTCCTATTATTCTAGTGCGAAAAAGGATGGTACGTCACGTATGTGTGTTGATTGTAGAGGCATCAATAATATTACTATTAGTTATCGTCACCCTATTCCTAGGCTAGATGATATGCTTGATGAATTGAGTGGCTCTACAATATTCTCCAAAGTTGATTTGCGTAGTGGATACCATCAAATTCGTATGAAATTGGGAGATGAATGGAAAACAGCATTTAAAACTAAGTTTGGATTATATGAGTGGTTAGTCATGCCTTTTGGGTTAACTAATGCACCTAGTACTTTCATGAGATTAATGAGCGAAGTTTCGTGCTTTCATTGGACGATTTGTGGTAGTCTATTTTGATGATATCTTGATTTATAGCAAATCTTTGGAAGAACATTTGGAACATTCGTGCTGTTTTTAATGCTCTCGTGATGCACGTTTGTTTGGTAACCTTGGGAAGTGCACCTTTTGCACCGACCGAGTATCTTTTCTTGGCTATGTTGTTACTCCACGGGAATTGAAGTTGATAAAGCCAAGATTGAAGCTATTGAGAGTTGGCGCAGCCCAAAGCGGTCACACAAGTGAGGAGTTTCCTTGGCCTCGCTGGTTTCTATAGGCGTTTTGTGAGAGATTTCAGCACCATTGCTGCACCTCTCAATGAGCTTACAAAGAAGGATGTGCCTTTTGTTTGGGGTACCGCTTGGGAAGAAGCCTTCACGGTATTGAAAGATAAGTTGACACATGCTCCTTTACTCCAACTTCCTGATTTTAATAAGACTTTTGAGCTTGAATGTGATGCTAGTGGAATTGGATTAGGAGGTGTGTTATTACAAGATGGCAAACCTGTTGCATACTTTTACGAAAAATTGAGTGGGCCTAGTCTGAATTACTCTACTTATGATAAAGAATTATATGCTCTTGTTAGGACTTTAGAAACATGGCAACATTATTTATGGCCCAAAGAATTTGTTATACATTCGATCATGAATCTTTGAAACATATTAAAAGTCAAGCTAAACTGAATCGTAGACATGCTAAATGGGTTGAATTCATTGAGACTTTCCCTTATGTCATTAAACACAAGAAGGGTAAAGAAAATGTTATTCTTGATGCATTGTCTAAATCGCTATACTATGCTTTCACAACTTGACTTCAAAATATTTGGTTTGGAGACCATCAAAGATCAATATGTGCATGATGCTGATTTTAAAGATGTATTGCAGAATTGTAAAGAAGGAAGAACATGGAACAAGTTTGTCGTTAATGATGGATTTGTGTTCGTGCTAACAAGCTATGCATTCCAGCTAGCTCCGTTCGTCTTTTGTTGTTGCGGGAGGCGCATGGAGGAGGACTAATGGGACACTTTGGCGTGAAGAAGGCGGAGGGCGTACTTGCTACACATTTCTTTTGGCCAAAGATGAGGCGGGATGTTGGCGTTTTATTGCTCATTGCACTACATGTCAAAAAGCTAAGTCACGACTCAATCCTCATGGTTTATATATGCCTTTACTGTACCTAGTGTTCCTTGGGAGGATATATCTATGGACTTTGTTTTAGGTTTACCTAGAACAAAGAAGGGAGGATAACATATTTGTTGTCGTGGATAGATTCTCGAAAATGGCACACTTTATACCATGTCATAAAAGCGATGATCTTTGTCAATGTTGCTGATTTGTTCTTTCGTGAAATTATTAAGCTTGCATGGTGTGCCAAATACTATTGTTTCAGATCGTGATACTAAATTTCTTAGCCACTTTTGGAGATGTTTATGGGCTAAGTTGGGGACTAAACTGCTTTTTAGTACTACTTGTCACCCCAAACTGATGGACAAACTGAAGTAGTCAATAGAACATTGTCTACTATGCTTAGGGCTGTTCTAAAGAATAATAAGAAAATGTGGGAGGAATGCTTGCCTCATATTGAATTTGCTTATAATCGTTCATTGCATTCTACTACTAAGATGTGCCCTTTTGAAGTTGTGTATGGTTTCCTACCTCGTGCACCTATTGATTTGTTGCCTCTTCCATCTTGGAGAAGGTTAATTTTGATGCTAAAAGCGTGCTGAATTGATTTTAAAAATGCATGAGTTAACTAAGGAAAACATTGAGCGTATGAATGCTAAATATAAACTTCTTTGGAGATAAGGGTAGAAAACATGTTGTGTTTGCACGGAGATCTTGTTTGGTTACATTTGCGTGAGGATAGATTTCTGATTTGCATAAATCAAAGCTAATGCCACGTGCTGCTGGTCCCTTTAAGGTGTTGGAGAAAGTAAATGATAATGCATATAAACTTGAGCTGCTGCAGATTTTGGGGTTAGTCCACTTTTAACATTGCAGATTTGAAGCCATATTTGGGTGAGGAAGATGAACTTCCGTCGAGGGCGACTTCATTTCAAGAAGGGAGGATGATGAGGACATCAATACCATTGTTACACCCACAGCCCTGCTGCTATACATCTTGGACCAATTACTAGAGCTCGCGCCGCCAACTAAATTACCGGTACTTTCGTTTCTTGGTAATGATTCTAATGTTCATGAGAATATGATCTGCCTAAATTGGATACATTTGTTTTGCTTACAAATGAAGGGCCTAGCTTGGAGAAGGATGAACATTGGAGCAAGAACAAGCATGGAGATGATGGCATGCATAGAGGACAAGAATGGAGTTACAAGTGATGATTTCAGGACTTTGAAGCCACCATAATGAGTGCATGAAGCCTTGGACGAAATATACAAGATGCCACTTCATAAATTTCGTCCAGAGGCTATTCTAGGTGCTCGTCACCTTATTATTGGGCCAGGCCCATGTAATTTCGAAATACATTAGTATAGGCTATTTTTAGAGTCCGTATGTGTGGGGAAACAAGAGATAGGGTTAGTTTGGACCCCTCCACCAAGGGCCACGAAATTCACCCCTCTTCCTCCATATATACAGCCCTTAGGGCACCGTTTAGACTTTGGGTTTTGTTTAGATTAAAAGTTAGCCATAGCTGCAACTTGGCGTGCCGTTTGTGTTCAGCGACCGGACAAAGCGTCCAGAGAACCCCACCTTGATCAATAAAGCTTTCATCTTATATTCGCAATATCCAGTTGCAATCTCAGTTTCTTGCTTGTTCTTCGTTTGCTCGCGAAGCAGACCCTCGTGGTCAGGTTGATCGTGCTCGGCGTGGTCAATAACCTCTCGGAGTTGGTTTAGCGATTGCTAAGGCGCGACGTCCTCGCACGTTCATAGTCGGATCGTCAAAGTCGACTTCCACCAAAGCGAAATCCACCATCTCATCGAAAGACGGGACACCTTTGCCTATATCAATTCTTAGGTGAGCTTTGCTCCTACCTATCTCTTGAGAGAGAGACCACTACTCCATTGGAGGCCAAGACCTCCATCTAGGAGAAGATCCCGCGGGATATTATCAAGACCCCCTTGTGGGAAGATCCATCTAGGATACAAGACCCCCCTTGTGGGAAGATCCATCTAGGATATCATCAAGACCTCCTCTTGGAGATGAACCTTACCTTGTATCTTTCCCTTTGTTGTTCATGTACCTTGTGACCTTGTGTGTTTGATTGTCTAGTGGATGTGTGATTGGACTTGTTCTTGAGTGTTTCCCCTTGTGATTTCTCCCCGTTCTTCCCCATGTTCATCATGTTCTCCGTAGGATCCCCTCCAAACGTGAAAGATCGACGAATTAGGGTTCCACCCTACATCACACATCTTCCACACAAAGGCCGGCATCAATGGGAGATCCGTCAAGGTCATCATCGATGGAGGTAGTTGCCACAATTTGGCAAGCGAAGAACTATGCTGCAAGCTCCAATTGGTCAAGAAGAAGCACCCACAACCATACAAGGTTCAATGGCTAAGTGACTACGGCACTATATGAGTTGAGCATACGGTCCAAGTATCCTTCAAAATCGGTGCATATGAAGACACTTTGGAGTGTGATGTGGTCCCAATGACCGTTTGCCACCTCCTCCTTGGTCGGCCATGGCAATTCGACCGTGATGTCTACCACAATGGGCGTACAAACCACTATAGCTTCAAAATGAAAGGCAAAGAATATGTCCTACGACCCATGTCTCCTAGTCAAGTGATAGCCGACAAACAAGCCACCAACCAAAGAGAGAAGAGTGAGAAAGTGAGCCACCAAAAAGTGAGTGAGAGCCACAAGCCAAATTTGGCGCATCTTAGCCTAGAGAAAAACCTCATACTATTAGCCACCAAACATGAGATGAGAGAAGTGTGTGAGAACCCATCAAGTGTGATGCACTTTGTCCTTGTGTGCAAGGATGGAGAACAAAACTAACACCACTCATGAGCTACCTTTGGTGTTTCAATCTCTTTTGCAGGAATTTCAAGATGTTTTCCTCGATGAGCTACCTCAGGGTCTACCTCCTCTTGAGGCATTGAGCATCGAATCGACCTCATCCTGGGCGCCACTTCCAAACAAAGCTCCCTACCGTGTCAATCACGAAGAAACCAAGGAGATTCAGCGGCAAGTACAACAACTAATCGACAAGCGGTCATATGCGTGAAAGCTTAAGCCCTTGTGCCGTGCCGTTATTCTTGTGCCTAAGCCCGATGGAACATTCGCTTGTGCTCCGATTGTAAACCAATAAATGCTATCACCGTGCGCTATAGGCATCCCATTCCTCGCTTAGATGATATGCTTGATGAACTTAGTGGAGCCAACTTTTCTCAAAATTGATCTTAAAAGTGGCTATTATCAAATCGCATTCATGAGGATGATGAATGGAAAACTGCTTTCAAAACAAAATTTGGCCTATATGGTGGTTGGTCATGCCTATGGGTTTGTCGGAAGCTCCGGAACTTTTGTCGTCTTATGCATCATGTACTTCGCCCATACATTGGAATCTTTGTTGTGGTTTACTTCGATGATATTCTTGTGTTTAGCAAAACCATGAAAGAACATCTTGATCATGTTAAGCTTGTTTTGCAAACACTTCGAAAACAAAGTCTTTTTGCCAATTTGAAAAAATGCACTTTTGGAGTTGACAAAGTGGTTTTCTTGGGTTTCGTTGTCTCTTCAAGGGTGTTCATGTTGATGAAACTAAGATTAAAGCAATTAAAACTTGGCTAACCCACCAATTTGCAACAAGTCGAAGTTTCCTTGGTCTTGCAGGTTTTTATAAATCGCTTTGTGAAAAACTTTAGCACTATTGCAGCTCCTTTGCATGCTTTGAGTAAGAAGAATACTCCTTTTGTTTGGGGACCTTTGCAATCAATGCTTTTGATGAACTCAAGTCTTTACTTACTCATGCTCCGATTCTTGCTTTGCCCAATTTTGACAAAATTTTTGAGGTCCATTGTGATGCAAGTGGTGCGGAATTGGCGGAGTTTTAATGCAAGAAAAAGCGAGTCATTGCTTATTTTAGTGAAAAACTCTCCGGTGCTCAACTTAACTATCCGTGTATGACAAGGAATTATATGCTTTAGTCGTGTGCTACATGTTTGGGAACATTATCTTAGACCTCATGAGTTTGTCATCCATACCGATCATGAAAGCGGCTTAAGTACTTGAAAGGTCAAACTAAATTGAACAAGCGTCATGCCAAATGGGTGAATTTATTGAATCTTTTCCATATGTGATCAAGTACATTAAGGGCAAGGAAAATGTAGTTGCCGATGCACTTTCACGCATATGTACACTTGTCACCCAACTTGAGTTGAATGTTATAGGTTTTGAACATATCAAAGATTTGTATGCTAGTGATCCATCTTTTGCACCTAATTATGCTAAATGTTTGACGCATACATCTTGGGAACAATATTACCTAAAGGATGGTTATCTTATGAGAGCTAACAAACTATGCATACCCGAGTCTTCTCTTCGTTTGCTCCTTTTGCAAGTAGCTCATGGAGGTGGACTCATGGGACATTTTAGACCAGCGACAAGACCTTATGCACGCTCTCCAAGAACTACTTTTGGCCCAAGATGTTTGAGGCGTTTCACGCTTCACCACCGATGCTCTACATGCGCAAAGCTAAGTCAAAAGCTCAATCTCATGGTCTTTACATGCCTCTTCCAATTCCATATCAACCTTGGGAAGACATTAGCATGGACTTTGTACTTGGTTTGCCTAGAACTCAAAATGGAAAGGATTCCGTGTTTGTGGTTGTAGATCCATTTTCTAAGATGGCACATTTTATTCCTTGCAACAAAGTCGACGATGCTTCACATATTGCAAATCTATTTTGTAGGGAAATCTTGCGCCTCCACGGAGTACCAAAGACATTCGTCTCCGACCGTGACGTCAAGTTCTTGAGTTACTTTTGGAAGACTCTTTGCGCCAAGCTCGGCATCAAGCTCTTGTTCTCATCCGCATACCATCCTCAAACCGACGGCCAAACGGAGGTGACAAACCGGACGCTCTCCACTCTACTTCGCGTGTTGATCAAGAAGAACATCAAGGAGTGGGGCGTGTCTACCCATCGCCGAAATCGCCTACAACCGCGCAAGACATTCGACGACCAAGCAAGTCCCCTTGAGGTCGTCTCTGACTTCAACCCATTGTCCCCATTGGACATCCTACCTCTACCTCTACAAGAGCTCACCAACCTCAATGCAAGTGCCGTGCAAGCTACATCAAGAAGATGCATGAAGATACAAGAAACACCATCGGCGCCAAGTACAGCGACTAGCGACCAAGCTCAACATCAACAAGCAACCCATGATCTTCAACATAGGCGATCTGTGTGGCTACACCAGCCATGAGGCAGCTTCCCCAGCGAGCATAAGTCAAACTTCTACCTCGAGCCGATGGACCCTTCAAGGTGTTATGCGCTACAACAACAACGCCTACAAGCTCGACCTACCAGCGACAAGTACAGCGTGGCGACACATTCAACGTCAAAGACCTCTCGCCTTTTCATGGTGATGAAGAACTAGATCCGAGGTCGGATTCTTTCGAAGGGAGGGAATATGATGCGGAGCATCCTTCCATCATCCCCATGGACTCTACATCAACACCTACAACACCACAAGGACCGATGACTCGAGCACATGCAAGAGCTCTTGAAACCGAGGTGACATCAATCCTCTCACAACTCTCCTTGATTCACATGAGACATGGTTACTACCTCAAGCGGAAACTCTATGCATACTCGGGCACCAAGAGTCGACCATGAAGAGGCTAGGAAGCAAGGAGAATCGAGCGGAAGACATCGTGAAGGCGGAGAGGAGAAAGCAACAAGTACCGGGGAGGCGGACGATCCGGACGAGAGGCGGACGATCCGGACACACCGGATGATCCGGACCCGGTCGGACGATCCGGCTAACTCCACCGAAAGCAGCAGAACCTCCGCTGAAGCGGATCATCGGACCCGGCCGGATCATCGGACCCGCCCGGACGTCCGGACCCCGGCCGGACATCCGGCCTGCGCCGTCACCGTGAGCACCGGACCATCCGGGCCCCACCGGATCATCTGGACCAGCCGGATCATCCGGACCGTCGCTGGATCGTCCGGCCCGGCGCTTCTTGCAGCGTGTTAGGCTGAGCCCATGTACCCCCTCGCCCAGACTCTATATATAGGACTCCCTCTCCTCACTTTGAGACTTAGCATTGGATTAGCTCATATTTGTGTGTGAGCCTTTGCTCATCCACGGTACTTCTCCACGGAGATCAGGACCTCCGTCTAGGAAGATCCCTCGGATTCAAGACCCCTATCTGGGAAGATCCCTCGTGGATTCAAGACCTCCTCTCGGAGAAAACGGCTACCTTTGTATCTTTCCTTTGTTGATTTTGGACCATGTATCACTCGTGCTTGATGATCTAGACCTTGTGTGATTGATCTCTGGTGGTTGAGTGTCTCTCTCGTTCTTCCCGTGATTTCCTCTCGTGCTTCGCGTGTTCTTCGTGTTTTCCCCGTAGGATCCCCTCCAAACGTGAAAGATCGACGAATTAGGGTTCCACCCTACATCAAGTTTTCTTGGCCTCGCTGGATTCTATAGGCGTTTTGTGAGAGATTTCAGCACCATTGCTGCACCTCTCAATGAGCTTACAAAGAAGGATGTGCCTTTTGTTTGGGGTACTACACAGGAAGAAGCCTTCACGGTATTGAAAGATAAGTTGACACATTGATGAGGACATCAATACCATTGTTACACCCACAGCCCCTGCTGCTATACATACTGGACCAATTACTAGAGCTCGCGCACGCCAACTAAATTACCAGGTACTTTCGTTTCTTGGTAATGATTCTAATGTTCATGAGAATATGATGCTGCCTAAATTGGATACTTTTGTTTTGCTTACAAATGGAGGGCCTAGCTTGGAGAAGGATGAACATTGGAGCAAGAACAAGCATGGAGATGATGGCGCAGCAAGAGGACAGAATGGAGTTACAAGTGATGATTTCAGGACTTTGAAGCCACCATAATGAGTGCAATGAAGCCTTGGACGAAATATACAAGATGCCACTTCATAAATTTCGTCCGGAGGCTATTCTAGGTCTTTCGTCACCTTATTATTGAGCCAGG
This sequence comes from Aegilops speltoides, assembly GCA_021437245.1. Lineage (NCBI taxonomy): Eukaryota > Viridiplantae > Streptophyta > Magnoliopsida > Poales > Poaceae > Aegilops > Aegilops speltoides. Next base: position 95,378 of record JAHHZJ010002322.1, read on the forward strand.
CCCATGTAATTTCGAAATACATTAGTATAGGCTATTTTTAGAGTCCGTATGTGTGGGGAAACAAGAGATAGGGTTAGTTTGGACCCCTCCACGGGGCCACGAAATTCACCCCTCTTCCTCCATATATACAGCCCTTAGGGCACCGTTTAGGCTGGGGTTTTGTTTAGATTAAAAGTTCGCCATAGCTGCAACCGCGTGCCGTTTGTGTTCAGCGACCGGACAAAGCGTCCACAGAACCCCACCTTGATCAATAAAGCTTTCATCTTATATTACGCAATATCCAGATTGCAATCTCAATTTCTTGCTTGTTCTTCGTTTGCTGCTTACGAAGCAGACCTTCGTGGTCGGGTTGATCGTGCTCGGCGTAGTCAATAACCTCTCGGAGTTGGTTTAGCGATTGCTAAAGCGCGGCGTCCTCGCTGCGTTCGTAGTCGGATCGTCAAAGTCGACTTCCACCAAAGCGAAATCCACCATCTCATCGAAAGGCGGGACACCTTTGCCTCTATCAAGTGGTATCAGATTTCCGGGTTGCTCGGTGAGATTTTACAGATTTTTCATAGTTTAGATCGAGTCATTCTTCATACCTATAGTCCACGAAATAGCCAAAAAAAATTAGGGTTAGTTCATCCCATCCGAACCAATCTGAGCCTTTGCATAATCTTTTACGTATTTGCTTTGTTGAATTTGCGGTTGCATCGTCGTGTCAAGTTCTGGTCCTAGCGTCTAGTCTTTTATAGTTTTGAGTTACATTCACGAGGTTGTCACGTCGCCGCTGCCATATACCACCACCACATATTCACGCCAATCCGAATCCATATCGCCACCACATATCCGCGCCATCCGCCCATCGAGGTCCACGCAACATATATCCGCCACCGATCCGAGTTCCACAGATTCATCTCCGCCACGGTCCTAGTCCGAGTCCGATAATTGTTGCATTGTTCTCGATTTCCAGATCACGCGATACTCCGAGTCGTGACAGCAGAGGACTCCCCAACTTCCGAGCCATCCGCAGAAGAAAAATAGTTCCAGTTTCAAAAAAAAAGGCAGTTTTTAGACCATCTGTAGACTTTTTAGAAAAAAAATTGTTGCAGAGCAAAAACAAAGAGGAAAAAAAGAGGAAAAAAAAGTGCAAAAAAAGGAAAAAAAAGAGAAAAAAAATTCAGAGTATGCTCCTCCCTTGTTTACGTGCCGCGCCGTGATTTTGTTGGTGTTCTAGGCTCGCGTCTCTAGCAGTCTAGCCTAGGACCAGCACCTGATGCCGTCCTTGGCGTTTATTCAACTTTGCATCTCTGAATTGATTATTCTTGACCTTTTTGCTACCATATTATAAGCCTTCCCAGCTCCACATACATCTCGTCGTGCGTTGGACTCTCACAGTAATCGCCCTATCCAAGCTTTGAGAGTTTTGACTACAGCGGTTGCGATCACCGCTTCTTCTTTGGGTAGGCTGGTAAGAATTTGAGATTTTCTTGTGGTTTGTTGTCCACCACCACCACCACCACTTCCTAGTAGCATGTAGGATCATATTCTTGTGTGTTTCTCTTGCTGCTAACAATGGCGGGATCACAAGCCGATGAGACTGATTGGGAGAACTGACGAACAAACAGCTACATGATAAGTTTCAGCAAATGATGATTGGACAGGTGCAAGATGTGCTAAACAGATTTGTGAGGCCATGGAAAAGATAGATGGCATTGAAGACATTTGAAACAAAGCTTGATAGCAAGTTTGATGAATTGCTCGCGCGTTTTCCACAACCACCGCCCGGCTGCACCTATCGCACCTCTGCAGCGACAACAACTCGCCCCTTCGAATCGGTATGGGCCAGGCTCGGCGTGTTCCTATTGAGTCGGGACAAAATTCTGGTGCAGCTACTACTGCTGTTGGTGCTTGTGGCTCTGCTACTGCTTGCTGCTGGTGCGAGGGAGGATGATGAGTATCTGAGGCGATTATGAGGGCGAGGTTGATCAACATCGAACTACGTGCAACCACCAGCACCACAACCACCGGTCGTCCACATGCAAATAATGGCAATGTTAGGGCTCCCCTCAGTGCGAGATCATGAACATCTCCTAAACTGAAATTGAATATTCCACCATTTGAGGGTAGATATGTTCACGATATATATCTTACTTGGGAGTTAGAAATTGAACAACGATTTACATGTTTACAATATCACGAGGAGAGCGTGTTCCTGCTGCTGTTTGTGCTTTCACTAGCTTTGCATGTGTTTGGTGGTGCGAACATTGTAGATTATATCCTGTTCAGCTACTTGGGCTGCTTTGAAAACTGCTATGCGTGCTCGTTGGGTTCCACCATATTATCAGCGTGAATTACTTCAAAAATTGCAGCGCTTAAGACAAGGAAAAAATTCTGTAGAAGAATATTATCAGGAATTACAAACTGGCTTGATTAGATGTGGTTTTGTTGAGGAGAATGAAGCTATGCTTGCACATTTTACGGGTGGATTAAATAGAGATTCAGACCATTCTAGACTATAAGGATTATAATAATATCACTCGTTTATTCCATCTTGCTTGTAAAGCTGAGCGTGAAGTCAGGATCGGCAGGCATTGGCGCGCACTAACTTTTTCTGCAGGTCGACCTTCATCATGGACACCACGTGCATCATCTACTTCCTTTGCACCATCACCTCCTTGGTGCCACCTCCAACCGTGATACAAGAAAGAGGCACAACCACCACTATCGCCAAGAGCACACCGGCCGGACCTGCAGAGCTCTTCTTCTCCCATGGCGTCAGCAGGGCACACAAGTGATATTATTTATGCGCGTTGTTGAAAGGAAGAGGACATTTTTGCGAGAGAATGCAAATCTCAGCGTGTGATGATTGCTCTTGAGGATGGTGGGTATGAGTGCGCTAGTGACTATGATGAGGAGACTTTGGCTCTTATTACACATGAGGAACACGGTGGAGATGATTACGATCATGAGACACAATACATGGTGATGAGGACATCAATACCATTGTTACACCCACAACCCCTGCTATACATAATGGACCAATTACTAGAGCTCGCGCCGCCAACTAAATTACCGGTACTTTTCGTTTCTTGGTAATGATTCTAATGTTCATGAGAATATGATGCTGCCTAAATTGGATACATTTGTTTTGCTTACAAATGAAGGGCCTAGCTTGGAGAAGGATGAACATTGGAGCAAGAACAAGCATGGAGATGATGGCATGCATGAGAGGACAAGAATGGAGTTACATGTGATGATTTCAGGACTTTGAAGCCACCATAATGAGTGCATGAAGCCTTGGACGAAATATACAAGATGCCACTTCATAAATTTCGTCCAGAGGCTATTCTAGGTCTTCGTCACCTTATTATTGAGCCAGGCCCATGTAATTTCGAAATACATTAGTATAGGCTATTTTTAGAGTCCGTATGTGTGGGAAACAAGAGATAGGGTTAGTTTGGACCCCTCCACCAAGGGCCACGAAATTCTCCCCTCTTCCTCCATATATACAGCCCTTAGGGCACCGTTTAGACTTTGGGTTTTGTTTAGATCAAAAGTTAGCCATAGCTGCAACCGCGTGCCGTTTGTGTTCAGCGACCGGACAAAGCGTCCACGAACCCCACCTTGATCAATAAAGCTTTCATCTTATATTCGCAATATCCAGTTGCAATCTCAGTTTCTTGCTTGTTCTTCGTTTGCTCGCGGAAATAGACCCTCGTGGTCAGGTTGATCGATGCTCGGCGTGGTCAATAACCTCTCGGAGTTGGTTTAGCGATTGCTAAAGCGCGGCGTCCTCGCTGCGCTTCGTAGTCGGATCGTCAAAGTCGACTTCCACCAAAGCGAAATCCACCATCTCATCGAAGGCGGGACACCTCTGCCTCTATCAAGTGGTATCAGATTTCCAGGTTGCTCGGTGAGATTTTACAGATTTTCGTAGTTTGGATCGAGTCATTCTTCATACCTACAGTCCACGAAAAAGCCAAAAAAAATTAGGGAAGTCATCATATCCGAACCAATCGAGCCTTTGCATAATCTTTTACGTATTTGCGTTGTTGAATTTGCGGTTGCATCGTCGTGTCTAGTTCTGGTCTTAGAGTCTAGTCTTTTAGAGTTTGAGTTACGGTCATAAGTTGTCCGCGCCGCCGCGCCATCATCATCGCCCTGCCATCTACCACCGCTTATCGCCACCGCTTGAATCCGTATCCATATACCACCACGCTGCCATATACCACCACCGTTGCCATATACCACCACCATATATCCACCACCAATCCGAGTTCCTTGCGTATTAGATTTGTTTTGGGATCCATCTAATTTCGATTCGTGTTTCCTTGTCTTAGTAGGTTTGGATTCAGCAATCTTTTGCCGTCCGTAGAAGAGGTTGGTTTCCAAAAAAAAGTCAGGAAACCACCCTCCGTTTAGGCCAAAATTTTCCAAAAGCATGCGGGATAAAAAAATTCTGGCTATCCTATTTTTAGGTGTTTCTAAGCGTATTGAGCGATCGCCGTTATAGAAAGTTTTTTGACCCGTTTCAGTTTTGGGTCGGGCGATCGAAAAAAAAAATTTGGTCGAAAAATTTCGTGCCCATCTGTCGGTTTGACACAGGAAGAGTTTTGAGACACTCGCCATTATAGTGATTTTTCGCAAAAAAAAAAAAAGCAGCAAAAAAAAAAAAGCAGCGCAAAAAAAAAAAAAAAAAAGCGAAAAAAAAATTCAGAGTGAGCTTTTCCTTTGTTTACGTGCAGCGCCGTGATTTTGTTAGTGTTCTAGGCTCGCGTCTCTAGCGGTCTAGCCTAGGACCAACCTGATACCGTCGTTGGCGTTTATTCAACTTTGCATCTCTGATTTGATTATTCTGACCCTTTTTGCTACCATATTATAAGCCTTCAGCTCCACATACATCTCGTCGTCGTTTGCTTCTCCACAGTAATCGCTATAGCCAAGCTTTGAGAGTTTTGACTACTAGCGGTTGCCGATCACCACTGCTCTTTGGGTAGGCTGGTAGAATTTGAGATTTGCTTCACGGTTTGTGTTATCACCACCACCACCATCACTTCCTAGTAGTCTGTAGGATCATATTCTTGTGTGTTTCTATTGCTGCTAACCATGGCAGGAACACAGGCGATGAGACTGATTGGGAGAACGACAAAAAACAGCTACATGATAAGTTTCAGCAAATGATGATTGGACAGGTGCAAGATGTGGTAAACAGATTTGTGAGGCCATGGAGAAGATAGATGCCATTGAGAAGGCGTTTGAAACAAAGCTTGATAGCAAGTTTGATGAATTGCTCGTGGCGTTTTCCACAACCACCGCCGGCTGCACCTATCGCACCTCTGCAGCGACAACAACTCGCCCCTTCGAATCGGTATGGGCCAGGCTCGGCGTGTTCCTATTGAGCGAGGACAAAATTCTGGTGCGCTGCTCTTGATGTTGGTGCTTCTTTGGCTCCTGCTACTGCTGCTGCTTTGGTACCGGCGAGGATGATTATGTGGAAGATTACGAGGATGAGGTTGATCAACATCGAACTACGTGCAACCACCAGCACCACAACCACCGGTCGTCGACATGCAAATAATGGCAATGTTAGGGCTCCCCCTCAGTGCGAGATCATGACCATCTCCCTAAACTGAAATTGAATATTCCACCATTTGAGGGTAGATATGTTCTGATATATATCTTACTTGGGAGTTAGAAACTGAACAACGATTTACATGTTTACAATATCACGAGGAGAGGCGTGTTCTGCTGCTGTTTGTGCTTTCACTAGCTTTGCATGTGTTTGGTGGTGCGAACATTGTAGATTATATCTGTTCAGCTACTTGGGCTGCTTTGAAAACTGCTATGCGTACTCGTTGGGTTCCACCATATTATCAGCGTGAATTACTTCAAAAATTGCAGCGTTTAAGACAAGGAAAAAATTCTGTAGAAGAATATTATCGGGAATTACAAACTGGCTTGATTAGATGTGGTATTGTTGAGGAGAATGAAGCTATGCTTGCGTTTTACGGGTGGATTAAATAGAGATTCAGACCATTCTAGACTATAAGGATTATAATAATATCACTCGTTTATTCCATCTTGCTTGTAAAGCTGAGCGTGAAGTCTTGAGGATCGGCGGGCATTGGCGCGCACTAACTTTTCTGCAGGTCGACCTTCATCGTGGACACCCGTGCATCATCTACTTCCTTTGCACCATCACCTCCTCTGGTGCCACCTCCAACCGTGATACAAAAGAGGCACAACCACCACTATCGCCAAGAGCACACTGCCGGGCCTGCCAGAGCTCTTCTTCTTCCATGGCGTCAGCAGGGCACACAAGTGATATTATTTGTCGTCGTTGTAAGGGAAGAGGACATTTCTTGAGAAGAATGCAAATCTCAGCGTGTGATGATTGCTCACGAGGATGGTGGGTATGAGTCCGCTAGTGACTATGATGAGAGACTTTGGCTCTTATTACACATGAGGAACACGGTGGAGATGATTACGATCATGAGACACAATACATGGCTCTTGAAGATCTTGACGGTATGAATGTTTAGTTGCTCAGCGTGTTTTGAGTGTGCAGGTTACACAAGCTGAGCAAAATCAGAGGCATAATTTGTTCCATACAAAGGGAGTTGTGAAGGAGCGTTCTATTAGCGTCATCATAGATGGAGGAGCTGCAACAACAGCTAGCATGGAGATGGTGGAAGCTATCTCTCACCACAAGACCACATCCACATCCTTACTACATCCAATGGTTCAACAACAGCGGCAAGGTGAAGGTAACACGTCTTTGTTAGTGTGCATTTTAGTATTTCTACATATGCTGATTATGTTGATTGTGATGTGGTACCTATGCAAGCATGTTCCTTATTACTTGGAAGACCATGGCAATTTGATAAAATTCTGTACACCATGGTAGAAACAATCGGTATACTCTTGTTCATAAGGATAAAAATATTACTTTGCTTCCTATGACTCCTGAGTCCATTTTGAAAGATGATATTAATAGAGCTAATAAAGCAAAAGCAGGAGAAAAATAAGGCGAAAATCAGATTGTGGAAAAAGAATTTGAGCAACAAATGAAGCCTAATAATAAACCATCTAGTGTTGCTACGAAATTAAATTGAAAAGTGCATGTTTACTTGCCACCAAATCTGATATTGATGAGCTAGATTTTAGCAAATCTGTTTGCTATGCTTTTGTGTGCAAAGAGGCATTATTTTCATTCGAGGGCGTGCCTTCCTCTTTGCCTCCTGCTGTCACTAACATTTTGCGGGGAGTTCGTTGGCGTCTTTCCACAAGGCGTGCCACGGGATTACCACCTATTCGAGGATTGAGCATCAAATTGACTTAATTCGGTGCATCATTACCCAACCGTCGCCATACCGTACCAATCCGGAGGAGCGAAGGAGATTATCGTCAAATCAGGGCTGCTCGACAAAGGTTATATCTGTGAATCCCTTAGTCCTTGTGCTGTTCCTATTATTCTAGTGCGAAAAAGGATGGTACATCACGTATGTGTGTTGATTGTAGAGGCATTAATAATATTACTATTAGTTATCGTCACCCTATTCCTAGGCTAGATGATATGCTTGATGAATTGAGTGGCTCTACAATATTCTCCAAAGTTGATTTGCGTAGTGGATACCATCAAATTCGTATGAAATTGGGAGATGAATGGAAAACAGCATTTAAAACTAAGTTTGGTTTATATGAATGGTTAGTCATGCCTTTTGGGTTAACTAATGCACCTAGTACTTTCATGAGACTAATGAGCGAAGTTTCGTGTTTTCATTGGACGATTTGTGGTAGTCTATTTTGATGATATACTGATTTATAGCAAATCTTTGGAAGAACATTTGGAACATTTACGTGCTGTTTTTAATGGTCTACGTGATGCACGTTTGTTTGGTAATCTTGGGAAGTGCACCTTTTGCACCGACCGAGTATCTTTTCTTGGCTATGTTGTTACTCCACAGGGAATTGAAGTTGATAAAACCAAGATTGAAGCTATTGAGAGTTGGCCGCAGCCCAAAACGGTCACACAAGTGAGGAGTTTTCTTGGACTCGCTGGTTTCTATAGGCGTTTTGTGAGAGATTTGATAGAGGCAAAGGTGTCCCGTCTTTCGATGAGATGGTGGATTTCGCTTTGGTGGAAGTCGACTTTGACGATCCGACTCTGACGTCTGCGAGGGCGTCGCGCATATACAATCGGTAAACCAACTCCGAGAGGTTATTGACCCGCGCGAACACGATCAACTGACCACGAGGTCTATTTCCTGCGAGCAAGCGAAGAACAAGCAAGCTGAGATTGCAATCTGGATATTGCGAATATAAGATGAAAGCTTTATTGATCAAGGTGGGGTTACGTGGCGCCTTTATGCAGTCGTTGAACACAAGCGAAATGCAGCGAAGTTGCAGCTATGGCGAACTTTTAATCTAAACAAAACCCAAGTCTAAGCGGTGCCCTAAGGGCTGTATATATGGAGGAAGAGGGGTGAATTTCGTGGCCCTTGGTGGAGGGTCGAAACTAACCCTATCTCTTGTTCCCCACACATACGGACTCTAAAATAGCCTATACTAATGTATTTCGAAATTACATGGGCCTGGCCCAATAATAAGGTAATGCAGCACCTAGAATAGCCTATGGGCGAATATTATGAAGTGGCATCTTGTATATTTCGTCCAAGTCTTCATGCACTCCTTATGGTGGCTTCAAAGTCCTGAAATCATCACTTGTAACTCCGTTCTTGATCCTTGCATGCCATCAACTCCATGTGTGTTCTTGCTCCAATGTTCATCCTTCTCCAAGCTAGGCCCTTCATTTGTAAGCAAAACAAATGTATCCAATTTAAGCAGCATCATATTCTCATGAACATTAGAATCATTACCAAGCGAAAGTACAGTAATTTAGTTGGCGTCTTGTGAGCTCTAGTAATTGGTCCGATATGTATAGCAGCGGGGCTGTGGGTGTAACAATGGTATTGATGTCCTCATCATCCTCCCTTCTTGAAATGAAGTCGTCCTCGACGGAAGTTCATCTTCCTCACCAAATATGGCTTCAAATCTGCAATGTTAAAAGTGGGACTAACCCCAAAATCTGCGAGGCAGCTCAAGTTTATATGCATTATCATTTACTTTCTCCAACACCTTAAAGGGACCAGCAGCACGTGGCATTAGCTTTGATTTGCGCAAATCGGAAATCTATCCTTACATAAATGTAACCAAACAAGATCTCGGTGCAAACACAACATGTTTTCTACCCTTATCTCCAGCAAGTTTATATTTAGCATTCATCGCTCAATGTTTTCCTTAGTTAACTCATGCATTTTAAAATCAATTCAGCACGTTCTTTAGCATCAAAATTAACCTTCTCCGAAGATGGAAGAAGCAACAAATCAATAGGTGCGAGGTAGGAAACCATATACAACTTCAAAGGGCACATCTTAGTAGTAGAATGCAATGAGCGATTATAAGCAAATTCAATATGAGGCAAGCATTCCTCCCACATTTTCTTATTTTCTTTAGAACAGCCCTAAGCATAGTAGACAATGTTCTATTGACTACTTGGTTTATCCATCGGTTTGGGGGTGACAAGTAGTACTAAAAAGCAGTTTAGTCCCCAACAGCCCATAAACATCTCCAAAAGTGGCTAAGAAATTTAGTATCACGATCTGAAACAATAGTATTTGGCACACCATGCAAGCGAATAATTTCACGAAAGAACAAATCAGCAACATTACTGACATCATCGCTTTTATGACATGGTATAAAGTGTGCCATTTTAGAGAATCTATCACGACAACAAATATGCTATCCCTCCTTCTTTGTTCTAGGTAAACCTAAAACAAAGTCCATCGATATATCCTCCCAAGGAACACTAGAGTACAGGCAAAGGCATATATAAACCATGAGGATTGAGTCGTGACTTAGCTTTTTGACATGTAGTGCAGTGAGCAATAAAGCGCTCAACATCCGTCTCATCTTTGGCCAAAAGAAATGTGTAGCAAAATCGTCCTCCGTCTTCTTCACGCCAAAGTGTCCCATTAATCCTCCTCCATCGCCTCCTGCAACAACAAAAGGCGAGCGGACTAGCTGGAATGCATAGCTTGTTGTACGGAACACAAATCCATCATTAACGACAAACTTGTTCCATGTTCTTCCTTCTTTACAATTCTGCAATACATCTTTAAAATCAGCATCATGCACATATTGATCTTTGATGGTCTCCAAACCAAATATTTTGAAGTCAAGTTGTGAAAGCATAGTATAGCGACGAGACAAAGCATCGACAATAACATTTTCTTTACCCTTCTTGTGTTTAATGACATAAGGAAAGTCTCAATGAATTCAACCCATTTAGCATGTCTACGATTCAGTTTAGCTTGACTTTTAATATGTTTCAAAGATTCATGATCAGAATGTATAACAAATTCTTTGGGCCATAAATAATGTTGCCATGTTTCTAAAGTCGAACAAGAGCATATAATTCTTTATCATAAGTAGAGTAATTCAGACTAGGCCCTCAATTTTTGAGAAAAGTATGCAACAGGTTTGCCATCTTGTAATAACACACCTCTAATCCAATTCCACTAGCATCACATTCAAGCTCAAAAGTCTTATTAAAATCAGGAAGTTGGAGTAAAGGGCATGTGTCAACTTATCTTTCAATACCGTGAAGGCTTCTTCACATGCGGTACCCCAAACAAAAGGCACATCCTTCTTTGTAAGCTCATTGAGAGGTGCAGCAATGGTGCTGAAATCTCTCACAGCGCCTATAGAATCCAGCGAGGCCAAGAAAACTCCTCACTTGTGTTACCGTTTTGGGCTGCGGCCAACTCTCAATAGCTTCAATCTTGGCTTTATCAACTTCAATTCCTGTGGAGTAACAACATAGCCAAGAAAAGACACTCGATTCGGTGCAAAGGTGCACTTCCCAAGGTTACCAAACAAGCGTGCATCACGTGAGAGCAATAAAAACAACACGTAAATGTTCCAAATGATCCTCCAAAGATCTGCTATAAATCAATATGTCATCAAAGTAAACTACCACAAATCGTCCAATGAAAGCACGTAAAACTTCGTTCATTAATCTCATGAGCGTACTAGGTGCATTAGTTAACCCAAAGGCATGACTAACCACTCATGATTTTGCTCGACATGTAACCTGCACACTCAAAACACGTTGAGCAACTAAACATTCATACTGTCGGCATCTTGAGCAGCCATGTATTGTGTCTCATGATCGAGAATCATCTCCACCGTGTTCCTCATGTGTAATAAGAGCCAAAGTCTCCTCATCATAGTCACTAGCGGACTCATACCCACCATCCTCGGTAGCAATCATCATCTGCGCTGAGATTTGCATTCTCTATAAAATGTCCTCTTCCCTTACAATGACGACAAATAATATCACTTGTGTGCCTGTTGGCGCCATGGAAGAAGAAGAACTCTCATGCAGGCCGGCGGTTGTACTCTTGGCGAGATAGTGGTGGTTGTGCACGCTTTCTTGTATCACGGTTGGAGGTGGCTTTGAAGGAGGTGATGGTGCGGTGGAAGTAGATGATGCACATGGTGTCCATGATGAAGGTCGACTGCGAGAAAAGTTAGTGTGGCGCCAATGCACATCGATCCTGCACTTCACGTTCAGCTTTACAAGCAAGATGGAATAAGCAGTGATATTATTATAATCCTTATAGTCTAGAATGGTGCGAATCTCTCTATTTAATCCACCCGAGAAAACGTGCAAGCATAGCTTCATTCTCCTCAACAATACCACATCTAATCAAGCGGTTTGTAATTCTGATAATATTCTTCTACAGAAATTTTTCCTTGTCTTAAGCGCTGCAATTTTGAAGTAATTCACGTTGATAATATGGTGGAACCAGCAGATGCGCATAGCAGTTTTCAAAGCAGCCCAAGTAGCTGGAGCAGGATATAATCTACAATGTTCAGACCACCAAACACATGCAAAGCTAGTGAAAGCACAAACAGCAGCGAGGAACCGTCTCTCCTCGGGATATTGTAAACATGTAAATCGTTGTTCAGTTTCTAACTCCCAAGTAAGATATATATCGGGAACATATCTACCCTCAAATGGTGGAATATTCAATTTCAGTTTAGGGAGATGGTCATGATCTCGTACTGAGAGGAGCCTAATATTGCCATTATTTGCATGTGGGCGACCTGGTGGTTGTGGTCTTTGGTGGTTGCCGCGTGGTTCGATGTTGATCAACCTCATCCTCATAATCGTCCACATACTCATCATCCTCCTCGGTACCACCAGCAGCGATGCTTGAGGAGCCAAAAAGCACCAACAGCGATGGCAGCGGCACGAAATTTTGCCTGGCTCAATAGGAACACGTTTGAGCTCGTCCATCTTGATTCGGAAGGGCGTGGTTGTTGTCGTTGTAGAGGTGCGATTGGTGCAGCGGCGGTGGTTGTAAAAGCGAGCAATTCATCAAACTTGCTATCAAGCTTTGTTTCAACGTCTTCTCAATGCCATCTATCTTCTCCATGGCCTCATCAAATCTGTTTAGCACATCTTACCTGTCCAATCATCATTTGCTGAAACTTATCATGTAGCTGTTTGTTAAATCGAGTTCTCCCAATCAGTCTCATCGACATGATCCTACCATGGTTAGTAGCAATAGAAACACACAAGAATATGATCCTCTGGACTACTAGGAATTGGTGGTGGTGGTGTGGTGGGCAGTCACAAATCCGTCAAGCAAATCTAAAATTCTTACCAGTTCTTACCCAGCAGCGGTGATCGGCAACCGTTGTAGTCAAAACTCTCAAAGCTTGGCTATAGCGATTACGGGGAGAATCAAGCATGCAGCGTAGATGTATGTGGAGCTGGGAAGGCTTATAATATGGTAGCAAAACAGGTCGGCAATAATCAATTCGGAGATGCAAAGTTGAATAAGCGCTCAGCAGCAGTCTTGTGCTGGTCCTAGGCTGAACCGTGCTAGAGGCGAGCCTAGAACACTAACAAAATCACGGCTGCTGCGTAAACAAGGGAGGAGCACACTCTGAATTTTTTTTCTCTTTTTTTTTTTTTTTTTTTGCACTTTTTTTCCTCTTTTTTTTTGCTCCGTAACAAATTTTTTTCGGAAAAGTCTACAAATGGTCTAAAACTGCCTAGCCAGATTTTTTTTTGAAGTGGAACTATTTTTCTTCTGCGGATGGCTTGGAAGTTGGGGAGTCCTTTCTTTGTCACGACTTCGGAGTATCGCGTGATCTGGAAATCGAGAACAATGCAACAATTCTTGGACTCGGACTAGGAC